>JAVTVY010052509.1:0-263695 GCA_036873755.1 Hanleya hanleyi
GGGAGAAATCCAGAAATTTTTTTGGGACCCCCCCCCCCCCGTCGCAGAGCGAAAATAAAAATGGAATTTGACATGCATCTAATGAAATAAACAATTATGCTCCCTGGATCAGTGTAGAGTACTATATCGAGGATTCTTGAAAATCACATCAACAACAATAAAGCTGTATGGCAAACTTCATGTATCAATACTGTTTTGTGTTCATTCTTTGTGGAAATTTCATTACCTATATATCAATCCGTCTTCCTCTCATGTCCCTAAATTTGTCGATTAAGAAGTTCCATGCCTACTCACTGAAAGTTTCCGATCCCACCAGGATGATTCTCATTAATTTATCCAAACTGCTGGCACATTTTCGTCGCTGTGCTGTTGTTGTACATTGTTAGGCCTAGGTGTTTCAATTTCCTGAGAATGTTCTGATTGTTCCTGGTCAGAAGTGTCCCGTTCGTCAGTTTCAGTTTCGTGTGTATCGTCCACCGAAGCACCAGTTTCCGTGTCTCCGCCACGTGCACGTTTTATAAATGCAAAAGAGTTCGCTGATCAGTAGGTTTATCGTCTATACATTTTCGACCAGTAGGTATCAGCCTTTTTATTATGGCTGAGACCAGACGCTCTTGGACGACCCATTTTATCAAAACGTGTAAACCGTGCTCTTTTATATTATACAACGACGACACCTTTTGACGATCGGTAGGCGCGCGTATAATTGTCAGACTCGAAGCGGAACCGGACTGGAGTACACTACTCTCGTCAATAATAAAACAGTGAAAGTTGTTCACTACTTGAAGTATACTTCAACCTTGAGAATGTATTTAATATACAAAACTAAACTGAAGTCGATGAGAAATAAACGTTTTTGTAAAAATCCGACGTTTCCAGTCCGTTTTTACTGTAAATTTCAAGTCGGAGTTTTTCCATGTTCTGCTGAATTGTAGTGGCGCGTAGGCTCTAACACAGTGCTATGATGTCTGATTTACCGCGAGGCTTAGTTTGGATTTTTATTTATTTTTATTTTTTTTCGTTTTCATTTGGGCGCGAGAGTTTGGGCGCCCATACCGGTATACCGGTAGCAAAACCTTCCTGGATTACTCCCTGATATATATATATATTACATGTAATGTTGAGAACAATACATCAGATTGAATATAAAACCTGGCAGTGAATATCTACCAAGTACATCTAAAACTTGTTCATGAAGTACTAATAACCTGGACAAAAATACATGCCGATTATAAGATTCCGCAGCCTAAATGGGCGGACGGGTGAAACAACTTCAGATGTTACACCCACTTTGGTGAACGATATGTTCAACCCCCCCGCCATCGAGGCCATTTAAGTTTGTCACATAATCCAGCATGTTTTACCCGAGATCATGATCTACAGCCATTCACAGCTGTGCCAGAACTATAACCATGACAAGTAACTCAGTTCATCTATCCACTACTTACAGTTCAGATGATGCGATTTTTGACTCGAAGAAATCCCTGTCTGGCATTTACAGGCAGTGGATGGTGGAGGCTGGGAACCCATTGTTCAGTAGTTAGTGATCAATCTTATTCCACGAGGCTATTTAGTATATATGCAGGTAATACATTTCTTTAACACATCCTGCTCTTCTACGTGGCGTAACTGTTAAAAGCCTACTGTCACAGGTTTCACTCTTAAACTGATTCAGCAGTGCAGTTGGTTCTGGTAAGAGCCAGTGGATAAAACAATTCCAGAAAATATACGTAGGTCTACATTTATATATCAGCAACATTGAAAAAAAAAAAAAAAAAAGCTTCATCAGTAATGGGGTTAATCAAAGGTTGTTCATACATGTACAATACCTGTTGGAGCCAATATGTTGTAGCGAATGGAGAATTTTAATATATTCTGTAATTGTGGTCTACATGTACCTTAAGCCAACATAAGAGATAATCCCTGCCTAAGACCGGATTAAGCTTACAATGAATGGATATGTAAGCGGTCTTCACTCGGGCCAGTGAGCTGGTATTGGAATGGCATGGTTGGGATGAGCAACTTCTGGTGAATGTCCGCCAGTGATTTTGTCTGCACGGTATATCAACTGTAATCCACCATCACATGCGAACAAAGTTACACAAATGTACATGTATCGGTATACCTATCATACATTTAGATGGGAAAATCGTTGTACATGTAGTTGTTTTACGAGAACTGTAAATCAATGTTCTTTTCATCGTTTTGCTTTGATCAAAATGGAGAAAAGGGAAATAGACACACAGCTAGGAAAAGGTAGGCCAGTGGACTATACATGAAATGGCACAGTTCGGATGAGCAAACTGGTGGTGAATGCCCGCCAGCGATGGTAAATCAACTGTAATCTGCATGATAAATCAACTGTAATCCACGATCACTTACGAGAACTGTAAATCGATGTTCTTTTCATTTTTTTTTCTTTGATCGAAATGGTGAATAAGCACACAGGGGAAAAGGTAAGCCAGTGTACAATGGTGTATAGGCACACAGGGGAAAAGGTAAGCCAGTGTACAATGGTGAATAGGCACACAGGGGAAAAGGTAAGCCAGTGTACAATGGTGAATAGGCACACAGGGGAATGGTGAATAGGCACACAGGGTAATGGTGAATAGGCACACAGGGGAATGGTGAATAGGCACACAGGGGAATGGTGAATAGGCACACAGGGGAATGGTGAATAGGCACACAGGGGAATGGTGAATAGGCACACAGGGGAAAAGGTAAGCCAGTGTACAATGGTGAATAGGCACACAGGGGAAAAGGTAAGCCAGTGTACAATGGTGAATAGGCACACAGGGGAAAAGGTAAGCCAGTGCACAATGGTGAATAGGCACACAGGGGAAAAGGTAAGCCAGTGTACAATGGTGAATAGGCACACAGGGGAAAAGGTAAGCCAGTGTACAATGGTGAATAGGCACACAGGGGAAAAGGTAAGCCAGTGTACATAGACTATACATACAGGGAACAGGGGTCGATTTCATGAATCCTCACTTCATGCAATTTTCGCACTTGAAAGTTCAATTGCACTTGAAAACCTCTCTTGCTTTTCATGATAGTTCACTTGAACCTGAAATCGTACTTGAGTTCAAGTGTGGTCAGACCTCCCTTGAAAACTGTACTTGAAATTAAAAACATATTTGAAATTTCATGTGCTCATGCATCATATAAATGTACATATGGGCATTGTTCTTATACAGATCCAAAAATGGCCCCGACATATTTATTTGACATCTGAAATTGTACCGATCGGCTCCTGCACATCATGTATTTTGAGCACACGCTTGATTTTGCAGGGGTGCTATTTATTACCAAATCGCACAAGAGACTTCTAAAAAAGTCACTTCAAACATCACTTCCCGTGCGGCCAAAAACAGTTCATGAAACAACTTGGGAATTTTTGAGAGTGCACTTGGTCAAGTGCGAAAATCGCCTGTGAAAAAGTCAAGTCAACTGAGATTTCACGAAATCGACCCCAGGTATATTGTGTCTTTAAGTTTCAGACTCCGAGCCCCCAAGCGAAACAATACAATAAGATATATGGTCCAAACAACCCCAATGGACAGGGAAAATGGACAGGTTAAATGTAGCATGTTAAACCAAGCAGCAGGTTGCATATCTACCTGTTTTAATATAATTTTGAACTGGTACATGTATTTTCATAATCGGTAATAGTTCTTTAAGCATCACCTCTGGATTGTGACATATATCACTTTCCTGACTCTTTTAAGAGCATCATTTGAAGCAGCACTGCAAAAGCTTTTATCTGGAAGGGTAATTTAAACGTGTCACATATGACAGCAGCGCTTTCACTATGTCACTAACTATTAGCAGAAGTTGATGAAAACTAGAAGTATGTAAGGATCACTTAGACTATGTAGACGGCAATGGCACCATCAGCCTGCCTATAACGCTTCATGTGACGTAGGATGTGAAATCTGCGCAATACAGAATCCAATTTTCCCACTGTGCGCCGATCGGCTTGCAGTCGTCGGCAATTGTCGGCATCTGAATTACCTAAATTTTGACTGAGGAATCATGGGAATTATCGTACGCTACGGTGACCCAGAAAACTGGTTGTGCTGACATCGGAGTCAACATTTTTCCGTTAGATCCAAACTTCTGCTCAACGAAGGCCTACATGTACTTTCGACTCCTGTTGTCTTTTTTACCCATTAGTTCGATATCGTAAATGGGCAATAAATCTTTTATTGAATTACAATCGAGTATGACCGTAGTTCATTCTGAGGACCCAGGTCTACGGTACCTTATCAACTCTGGGAAATAACGTGGGAATTTCATTTATTTGCTTTACTTCTAACCTGGTGGCCCCCTAACGGGTGGGCAGGATATTATCATATATGTCTCTTTTCTTTTATTGTGCTTCTAAAATCCCAAAGTAGATGTATCATGGTTTTGACATCAACCTCAGAATCATTCAACTCCACCAGTATTGTTTACATGCCATCATGGCAAACATAATGAATACAAAACCAGGCCAGATTTTATTGATCAAGACACCAGCTGGGTGTGCTATTAATCCAACTGTCATTCCATGCTGGATATTTGGTCTGACTTCCAGGAGATGAACAGTTTGGGGACTATAAGGTCAACCCTTGAGTTACATATATCTGACCTTAACTGACAGAGATCAAGGTTTGGGGGACCAGAGGTCAATAGATCCCGACATTCAACAAGTAGTAGGAGCAGAGGTCAGCAAGAGTTGTCTCACCTTTCCTGACCTAGTTACCCATGAACTGATTGGCCTATGTAGATGACAGGTGTACACCAGAGTCAAGGAAGCAGTTATACTCTTCACCTACTTTTTACGATAGTAACTCTCCCCAACCGCCAAAACTGGTTAATTGTTCAATCCTAGTCTCGTTCCTAGCCCTACTTAGGGAGCTTCTTATTAGGGTATGAGCTCCTTGATAGGAATGGCATATGCCACCTATCCAAATGGGATACACCGTGCCCCGTTTGGTGTTTTAATCTGGATGGATTAGAGTTTCAGTTGGAATGGCCCTTCATTATGCCATTCCCCTCATGCCATTGCATGGTATGGCATAAGCCATCCTTTGTCTGCTAAGTTCCAAAGGGTATGCCATGTAGTTCCAATTCGGCGCACCAGCCTCTCTGTTTGGAATGCCTTATGCCAGTTCCTAGCATGTCCTAATTTCAAGAAGCTCCCTTACCTCCCTTTTACTGTGCGTGAACTGCCATCTCATTGGCTCTGTAACTCTCCCTTCAGACTTGTCCCCCACAAAATGTGCTATACTGCTTTGAGGAGAACATTGACCCTTTTATCGCTTATTATGGGTGAAATTCGCTTCGCGTTGTATTTCAAACCCTCAATCTACTTCGGCTTGAGATAGGAATATGTCGTATTTCTGGCCTTTTTGAGGAACAAAAGACAAACTTTTGTTGAACAAACGAACAGAAGATCAATGTGAGAATGGAATGAGGAAAGACCCTACATCAGCTCAGATATAAATAACAAATTTCCTGGATGTAGCTAAAAATGAGGCCCATAGACTTTGCAGAGCCAATCAGAGAACTCCTGTTTTCAATGGCAGTTTACGCTGCTTGACCCTACATTGTAATCAACATTTCGGTCAGCAAACTTTCGGCATGTGAATTTTGGTGAGCAACATTTTGGCATGCGACATTTGGTATAGGTTAGATTAGGAAGTAATTATTTTCCCTATCCCTCATAAAGTTAAATGACAAGTTAATTATGAGGAGGAATATTGCATGAAATTTGCATCTGAATATCAACCAATTGCATAATTAATACCCTGTCGCATAGTCCAATATATTTGGGGTACAAACAAGAACATTGCTCAACAGGCTGAATTAGTGAATTAGATCATTTAACCATTGGCATGTACTGTTATTTGATACCCAGCCTCCACCCAAGTGGGCATTTTTGTACAACACATCGAATTGCCACCAAACTAGGACCTACATAAATTTTTCAGAAGGCAGTAGGCAGTAGGGTTTCTGGGCCAGAGCTTTTGTTGACAGGATTGCAGATATTTCACTGTGACCTGTACCCTCCTGCCATCAACATCTGACTACCAACACTCCAAGGAACAACATAACATAATTCTGCATATCTGAATCTGAACTTTTATTTCTAGTGTCTGCATTAAGTAGTCTTTTTTCAATTTTCATTCTTCCCATGAAGATAAAGATGAAATGCAAAGATATTTAGATTCACCATTTATGTTTCTATACAGTAGGTTGAATCAAGATAGAATTTTTTTTTAAAGTTTTCTGGTGTAAATTTCTGATTTAGTACATTAGGATATTGACCTCTGCTTCAACATGGGGGATATTTTGAACAACTGTGATAATTGCACAAATTATATGGTAAATGAGCAACTTTGTGAACTATTTAAATACAAGACCAATGTACTTCCATTACTTATAATTTTTTTTAAATTTAGGTCAAAAATATGTCAAACTATCACTAGTTGAAAACATCCCTCCATGTTGAAAGATAACCCGAAATAGAAATGTACGGTATTTATAAACCCAGAAAATTACCTTATAAGCTATGGACGGTCATGTGCCCGTGAATCCATTGTTCAAAATTATATGGGGAATAGCTAGACAAGTATCTACAAACTTGGTACATGTAGCCGCATTGGTCTGTTTAATATTGAAGAATTTTTTTTTCTTATTTAATCATACATGTAGTTTCAACTTAATGAAGTGGAATACATATTTTGCTTGTATTAATCAACTGCCTTTTTTTCAATCTCTGATACCATATAAAGAACCTTGACTCATAAATTTTGACATTCAACCTCAAAATCATTAAACTCCATCATGTGATGACCATTGTTTACATGCCATTGTGGCAAACATATATTAAAGTGGGAAGTGTCAGATTTTGTTATCAAAATACCAGCTGGGGGTTCTATAATTGAAACCTGTCACTCCATTGTGGATATTTGGTCTGAAACTTCCAAGAGATGAACAGCTTGGGAACTATACCAGAACTTGTCTGACAGAGATCAAGGTTTTGGAGACCAAAGGTCCAATCAATTCCAGACAATCACCCAGTAAGGGGAACAGAGGTCGGCAAGAGTTGTCTCACCTTACTGACCTAGTTAACCATGAACTGATTGCCCGATGACAGGTGTACTCCAGAGTAAATGAAGCAGTTGCACTCTTATAGGTAACAATGAACTAAAGTTTTGTCCCATTACATTCCAGGTTAAACAGGTTCAGTTCGCCGCTGAAAAACTGACCTTCTTGAACTTTAGCCCGGAACTACACACTGATGTTTTTGATTACCACTCCTCCCACTTCACGTGGTATGTACCAAACCACACTCTTGTCCAATTGATTTTTGATAACGTAAACTGCCTTCTGAGACGAGCCGTTTTCAACCGTCTGAGCTGGTCACGTGGGTATCGTCGTTTGATTGTGCCCTGAAAAGAACACAGGCTCGGGACTGTCACAATTTTTTCCAGAAATTAATCGACACTTACGAAGTTAGCGAAACACAATAAAAGTTAGTTATGATATTATCCAGTAATAACACAACTGAGCATTTAATGCGGGATATGCTTACCACGAACAGCCACCTTTGGCGGAAGTGACGTCATTTAGTTCGTTTTAACCTATAATTCACCTACTTTTTACGATAGGTCAGTCTCCAATCTCCAAACAGCGTTGTCTCCCATTATGTAAGATGATTAATGCATGCCTGCAGTCACTTTATATAGCCCTGTATCAAACATTGTTTCGCAAAGCTTAATTTTTACCAACTAAACAATTCTTATTAGCTCAGCAAATACTAAGATATTATGTTTTTCACGGATAACAATGCGCACAAGCATTTGCAAAAAGAACACCATCACTAGCGACCGATGATTGTTACGAGGTGACAGTTTATTGTTGAATGAACTTATCTTTGCCAAGACCCTGAAATACATGTAGGCTGCTATTGATATGTTTTGCTTAATTCGGTTGATCTACCTAACACCCCCGATAATCTCGCAGTTTTATTATCGCTGTATGGATATTGCCAGGGCATTTTAACATTCTGTTTTTTTCCTCTGTGCTTAATTCAAGAGAGATAACTCCCCTGCTCCCCCACAAATCGATACACAATTAATGACCCCTTATACATATGTCGCCTAATCCAAGTAGACTTAAATTTTATCTCCCTTGTTCCACTGCAAATACTTGGAAGTGAAAAATTATTTCAGAATTCTCTTAGATACGTACAACGGAAGTAACAGCGGCTCTAAACAAAAGATCGGCTGTTCTGTCAATTACGGTGCCTTAATTGCCACCCGCGCAACTGGGGGATTTTTAACCTAGGCCTCAATGGGGCGTAGCAGGTTTTTACTGAAAATCTTAGCTCAAACTTGAGATCAATTTCTACAACTTGGCGAAGGGAAAGATAGTACATCTCTTCAAATTATCATGCTAAAATGGATTGCTGAACTATACTTTTTGGAAGTTTTTTCCATTTACTTCTGTGTTAAAATTAAGCTTTACAGAGGGAGGAAAATCCCCCAGTGACATCACTGTATCCAACAGAATACTGGCCTACATGTATGGTAACTGAGATTTGAGGATATAAAACAGAGGGGTGATTGATTTATTGCATATGAATGAAAAATGGCAATTTCTGTAAGTCAGGAAATCAGTGATGAGAGAGGATCCAATGCGGCCCTATACTAGTAATTATGAAAACCTGGTCAGCAAACAAATGAGTTTAACTTCTCAAATTCTATTCAAGCAGCTGGTGTTTGATTAAATACAATCCAGCTAGCTGAGCTGAATTACCCAGTTATCAAACACAATCTACATGTACATTTGTACCTGTTTGATAGTCAACAACACAACACAGTATTCTTCCTTTACCCATAAGTTTATGCTATAAAATGGCGGTCACATATGACGACCTTGGCACTCCTTAACTCTTTCCCCCATATAAGCGGGTTTTGACGACTTGTGTAGATCCCCATGTAAGCGTGTTTTGACGAGTGTTCGCGTAACCCATGAAGATGGGTTTTGACGAGTGACTTGAGTTCCCATGTGGTGGATTATTCTTGCAATTTTTGGCGTTTACTTTGAGTAAAACCTAATTAAAACTATACATTTTCAGAAAGCCAAAATTTCAATAAATCTGACTATATGGACTGTTGGTATGTTTTATGGTAAGGATAAAACGAAATCGGGAGAGAAATAGAAATAATCGATGAAAAATGCGCGATTTGCCAACAAATTTGTTTTGTGTGCTCCAACACAAACGTTCGAAAAATCGTAAAACCTGCTTCCAAATTTCTGAATATTTCACGTAACGCGAGCATAAACTACCAAAGTATCTAACCTTGATGACTATCTCGTCAAATCTGCCCATCTGAGTTTATTTTATGTATTTTCCCGGGACCTGCTGCCTTCGCGGTAAATGTTTTCAGCCGCCATTCTTTCCCAGTCACACCGGGCCGCGCTCATCCTTGGCCAATCAGTGAGCTATGTTAATTTCACCTTATGAATATTTATTACCGTCTTTATTCTCCTGTATAAACTATATCGGATTGAAACAGTTATAGTTCGTTCTACGCCTGCCATCTTGTGATGTCGCTGCCAAATCCCGATCCTACGGAGAATTAGCTTTACGATGGTATACGGAAAGATACGAAAGGTAGCCGGAAAGCAGGAAGAGAACGTTGCAAAACGTGGCTAAAATGCGACAATTTCTTCGCTTTTTCTCGTGATTTCCAACAGAAGTAAAGCGGACACAACACATTTTCTCACAAGTTTACTTATTTTTAGCCCACCATCACCAGATGGTGGGCTGTTCAAATCACTTTTCGTCCGTGGTCCGTCGTCCGTCAGTCCGTCTGTAAACAATTCTTGTTACCGCGATTTCTCAGGAACTACCCCTTACAGAAATTTAAGGTTGCGGGGAGCTCCCGCTAAGCTCCCGGGCTCATATGTTAACTTGTGCGAGCTATCCGCTACCTTGCGCGAGCTATCCGCTACCTTGCGCGAGCTATCCGCTACCTTGCGCGAACTAGTGCGAGCTAACCAGCAGATCGCGAGAGCCAGCGGGAGCTACCCGTTAGCTTGCGTGAGATACCCGCTACCTCGCGCTCACTATCATAGATTGTTTCTAGTACTCAGCGCAAGTTTGCGCTACCTACCATCATCGCAGAGTTTCAAACCTGCTAGCTCGCGAGAGGTAGCGCAACTTTGCGGGAGATATCGCAAGTTTGAGATATTTGATAGTCTCTGTATTCTTGAGATTCCACACCATTACTTTTCCTGTCCAGCTATATAGGCCTTCCTTAAACCAACATCTGGAAAATCTGGGTCAGTCTCGTGACCAGTGTGTAGGAATACATAATAAAATTTCAAAGTTCCCTTCCACACAAGGCCAAAAAATCTGTTCTCTGCAGTGCTACAGATATTTACTTATGTTTTCACATTCTTGTGAATGATAAACTTTCTTTAGATATGGGATTAGTGCCCTTTTATCCTTGGGATTTCCTGCCCTGGAAATGGACTACTTTTGAACGGGGAGGGATGGTGTGTGATGCAGTCAGCATTTGAAAAATTGGAGGGAGAAGCTGTTATACATCTCAGTTCAATGGATGTATCTATAAGAGAGAGTCATTTCATGTTGTTTCATTAGTTTCTGGTAAGTACATGCTCTTTTAAATGATCAAGCAATCATAGCTGAGTTTTGCCTGAAGTGAATTAACATAGTGAGAGTAGGAGAGGGTTTAATTATGAATTTTCTAACTTAGACCTGGTGTAGAGTATAAGGCATATAATCCATTTAGTAATCCACTGAAACTCACCTCATGTTATTTCTTAAAGATGAATAGCAATTCAATTTGGATTCACTTGATACCAGTACTAGGCTATTTCTTAAGCAAACTAAATGGATGGTCATTATTCAGTTAACCCATGGTTAACCTCAATTAGCTATAAAACTTTTAATTTTATTGGATAGTTAATCTACCTTTTTGCAAAATTCAGATCTTTTCCCCTAATTTGTTCTGTATGTTTTTAAATAGCTGGTGTATATAGTACATGTATGCTCACCCTGTCTTTGTTCTGATCTTGACCTACATCAATGAATTTGTGAAATTGTAGGCTGAACCAGGGTCACTGATTTTGTGGATCAAGTTTGATAGGTCGCTGGCTTGCGCAACCTACCACTAGCTTGCGCCACCTACCGCTAGCTCGCGCAACCCTACAACAGTAATACAACTCTGGATCTTCGTTAACTAGCGCTGGCTACCATGGACAGCCGCAAACTAGCAATGTTTCAAATGGGAGCTTATCGGTAGCTCCCGGCAAGGTAGCAGCTTGCGGGGAGCTAGCGCAAGGTTGCGGTGAGCTATCGCGAGCTTGCGAGGAGGTATCGCGAGCTCGCGGGGAGCTAGCACAAGCTCGCACGGAGCAGGAATGGGGACCTGGCGCGAGCTCGCAGGGAGCTACAATCGGGAGCTGGCGCAAGCTTGCGCAAGGTTGCGGGGAGCTATCACTACCTTGCGGGAGCCAACCTACCGGCCTTATCGGGAGCTAGCACAAGCTCCCAATGTTTCAAATGGGATCTTATCGGTAGCTAACATTGTAAGCTACCGCAAGCTAACTCCGCAATCTCTCTGCAATCTCTCTGCAATCTTAATTTTCTGTAAGGGAGTACTGCATGGATCTTTTTCAAATTTGGTACACAGGTTCCCCTTGGGGTCTAGTTGTGCAAGAAACCTTTTCTGGTCCGATTCGAAAATCCAATATGGCCACCAGGCAGCCGTCTTGGATTTCCCCATGAAACCTTGTTACCGCGATTTCTCAGGAACTACTGCATGGATCTTTTCAAATTTGGTACACAGGTTCCCCTTGGGGTCTAGTTATGCAAGAAACCTTTTCTGGTCCGATTCGAAAATCCAATATGGCCACCAGGCAGCCATCTTGGATTTCCCCATGAAACCTTGTTACCGCGATTTCTCAGGAACTACTGCATGGATCTTTTCAAATTTGGTACACAGGTTCCCCTTGGGGTCTAGTTGTGCAAGAAACCTTTTCTGGCTCGATTCGAAAATCCAATATGGCCACCAGGCAGCCATCTTGGATTTCCCCATGAAACCTTGTTACCACGATTTCTCGAACTACTGCATAGATCTTTTTCAAATTCGGTACACAGGTTCCTCTTGGGGTGTAGTTGTCCAAGAAACCTTTTCTGGTCCGATTCGAAAATCCAATATGGCCACCAGGCAGCCATCTTGGATTTCCACATGAAACCTTGTTACCGCGATTTCTCAGGAACTACTGCATGGATCTTTTTCAAATTTGGTACACAGGTTCCCCTTGGGGTCTAGTTGTGCAAGAAACCTTTTCTGGCCCGATTCGAAAATCCAATATGACCACCAGGCAGCCATCTTGGATTTCCCCATGAAACCTTGTTACCACGATTTCTCGGGAACTACTGCATGGATCTTTTTAAATTTGGTACACAGGTTCCTCTTGGGGTCTAGTTGTGCAAGAAACCTTTTCTGGTCCGATTCGAAAATCCAATATGGCCACCAGGCAGCCATCTTGGATTTCCCCATGAAACCTTGTTACCGCGGTTTCTCAGGAACTACTGCATGGATCTTTTTCAAATTTGGTACACAGGTTCCCCTTGGGGTCTAGTTGTGCAAGAAACCTTTTCTGGCCCGATTCGAAAATCCAATATGGCCACCAGGCAGCCATCTTGGATTTCCCCATGAAACCTTGTTACCACGATTTCTCGAACTACTGCATAGATCTTTTTCAAATTCGGTACACAGGTTCCACTTGGGGTCTAGTTGTGCAAGAAACCTTTTCTGGCCCGATTCAAAAATCCAATATGGCCACCAGGCAGCCATCTTGGATTTCCCCATGAAACCTTGTTACCATGATTTCTCGGGAACTACTGCTTGGATCTTTTTCAAATGTGGTACACATTCCCCTTGGGGTCTAGTTGTGCAAGAAACCTTTTCTGGTCCGATTTTAAAATCCAATATGGCCACCAGGCAGCCATCTTGGATTCCCCCATGAAACCTTGTTATCGCGTTTTCTCAGGAACTACTGCATGGATCTTTCTCAAATTTAGTACACAGGTCCCACATGGGGTCTAGTTGAGCAAGATATCTTTTCTGGTCCGATTCGAAAATCCAATATGGCCACCAGGCAGCCATCTTGGAATTCCCAATGAAACCTTGTTATCGCGATTTCTCAAGAAGTACTCCATGGATCTTCCTCAAATTTGGTACACAGATTCCCCTTGTGGCCCAGTTGTGCAAGATACCTTTTTTGGTCCGATTCAAAAAATCCAATATGGCTGTCAGGTGGCCATTTTGAATTTCCCCTTGAAACATTATCGTGAATTCTCAGGAAATATTTCATGGATCTTTCTGAAATTTGGTACATAGGTCTCACATGGGGCCTACTTGTGCAAGATACCTTTTTTGGTCCGATTCGAAAATCCAATTAATACGGTATTCCCGAGTTGTGACGTTGCATCACAAGAGTCAGCGGATCAAACGGTGTGGCATATTCTATATATTGACTATAGAGAATATCCATATATTGACTATAGAGAATATCCATATCTTCGCCTTCCATATCAAGGAGTTTAAATAATTGGGAATTAAAATGTATTTCTTCAAATTTTAAATCGGTTTTCTTTAGTCCATGCAGTTGCAAGTGAACTACTCCACCCTTTCGTACGCTGGCGGGTCAGCTACATAAGGGGACGTCACTCTTGTGACACAATGTCACAACTCGACAACTGTAAACTACTGCACGTTTCGATCCAAGGGAAATAATCAGGATTCAGACACTTTCAAATTCGAAGTTTCAACAGTACTGCGTGGACCGGATCCCTTCAGTATTAAATATTGTACCATCTTACTATTTTCGAGCATGGTATCTTAAAAGAGATATCTCAAACTAGTTCAGCAAACAGAACAGAATTAGCATTTGTTCCTAATTATAAAATCTTAAGTATGCCAAAGTGTCAAAGAGATTTTTCTTCGCTTCCAGTACCCAATGACACGTGCAAAAACAAAAAACAAAAAAAACTACAAAACGAAGACGAAGGGTCCTCCGTACATTCACTTTCAGACTAACTTTGCTCATTTCCCTTGTACTATAATTTCCCTTGTACTATAACAACCGACATAAGTACAGTTTCTAGAAATCTTGAAACTCCTGAAACTTAGAAAGATTATATCTTGGTGTTTTCCAGTGTCTCTTTTTCGATCTTTTTTAATCAGATTCGAAACTCAATCGTCTTAGTAACAATGGACAAAAAGATCCTCTTGTCATTAGCTTACAATTATCGGACAATGGTGGGCGCCAAGATCCTTCAGGATCTCTCGATCGTTAGAATAAATGTTGCTGATATTGGTATAAAACGTGAACAAATTACGTAGAATGGGTCTGTGGGAGACCATTGGTGAATATTTCTCCACATGACATGGGACATAAAACGGGATATTTTACATCGCTGGAGAAGTATGAAAATTGCAATGAGTCCATGGGTTGAAGACCGACGCCAGTACAAATCTATTATGGGCCAGAGAGAGAAAATTCCCCACAAGTCTATGAGGGAAAGAGTTAACTAGATTCAAAGTTCCAGACTTTCAACAATCCCGTTGATACGATAATTCAGCATAGGTTTAGACAGGCTACATATGTATATATGGTCTTACTAAGTCCATCACTCACTGTTCCACTGCCATCAACAAGGGAACATTCTGGTTTTGGCATTTGGTTTCTAGACAGTATGTTAATGTGAGACAAATTACTCCTACATGTAATATTGTGGGAGGAAATAAATGCACCCCATTCAAGGAGAGAGGATTTTCGGCAGGGCTTTATATTACGCTAATTTGGGCACACCCTCTATTAGATTACGCTAATGTGCCCAAATTAAAAATACATGTAAGATGGATTAATAACACGATGCAAATTGCTGAAGAAGTTAAAAAAGAAACCAGTTATTAATTTCCTGTTGAATACTTGCCAACAAACTACATATTTTGTACATTTTTAGAATTCTTTCTCTCCCCAAACTACATGTAGACACCTATTGTGTTTTCCTTACATGACGAATAGGCCGGAATTTCTGTAGGGCAACAGAATAGAGCATCAACAGCCTTTTATACTCAGACTGTTTTCAATACTGCATGCAATTATTTATTTCTCTTGATGATGATTATAGCTGCATCACAGATTCAAGATTCTTTTATTATATGGAACCACAACACCTCACACGGTAATCCCTCTTATAATTCAATCCCCCTATCAAAGTTAAACTCAGTCGGTGATTCCAATAAATTGATCCTCCTCTAAAAATCATTGAAAAACGAAGAAATAGCATTGCTTATAAATAAATGCATGATTTTGAACCATTCTATCAACTGTGTGTTCTAATAAATTTGATCTCCCCCAGATTTTATGGTGGTAAATTATACTTCCTGTGGTTGAATTAGAGGAATTACTATGTGCAAGACAGATGACCCACTACCCAAAGCCAGGATTTTGAAACTGGATATTATCCTATCATCTATACCCTGGAGGCATCCAGATCTTTGGGGTGCAGGCTGGAAGTCAGAAAAGCACCAGGCAATTAGCTTTAATATGATTGAAGGGCCAGAAAAAGCTTCTTAATAGACCAACAACTCCAAAACTATTGACCCTTAACACTCCTGAGATAAGGCCCTCATCAGGTCAGGAAATGGTGAAGATAGAGTTAACATCAACACCAGTCATCCTATAAGGGCAACTGGCAGTTGGGGACCAAAGGGCACCATGAGTTCCATCACATGGCACCTGAATAGGACCTACATTGTTGGAGAGGTCATGATTTTATGGGGCACCAGGCACAGGTGTTTGTGGGCCACAGCTTTTGTTGACAAGGTCACAGATAACCCACTCGGTCTTCCTGCTAATATTTCACCATCTGTCTACCCAACAGACCCTGGGGGCACCACATCATATCATGCAAAACTACTGTAGAATTCTTTGGATAAATTAACCCGCTTCAGGAGTTTTGGCCTCACATCTCTGGGTTATTTCAAAATTAAATCATTCTTCGTTTCAGGTACATTGTAACTCCCATGAAGATAATTGCTCATGATATTGAAGCAGAGCATTTGCTTTATTATGTACATGTGTCCCTCTGTATCTGTACATCTATAGACAGGTATCATCAGTACGATCTCTGTCACAATGTACCATTAACTCTTTCCCCCATATAAGCGGGTTTTGACGCATGTTCGCCTAACCCATGAAGACGCATTTTGACGGATGTTCGCCAAACCCATGAAGACGCATATTGACGTGTCACTGAGTTCCCATGTTATGGATTACTTTGCAATTTTTTCGCGTTTACTTTGAGTGAAACATTATTAAAACTATACATTTTCAGAAAGCCAAAATTTAAATAAATCTGACTAGTATACGGTTGGTTTGTTTTGTAATACGGATAAAATGAAATCAGGAGAGGAAGAAAAATAATTGACGGAAAATGCGCGATTCAACACCAAATGAGTTTGGTATGATCTAAGATAAACGTTCGAGAAATAGTAAAATCTGCTTCCATATTCCTGAAAATTTCACGTAACGCGAGCATAAACTACCAAAGTATCTAACCTTGATGACTAGCTCGTCAAATCTGCCCATCTGAGTTTATTATAAACATTTCCCGGGACCTGTTGATCTCCCGTTTTAAAATTTATCCGCCATTCTTTGGCCCCGCTGTGTTTCGTGGCGGTTTCGTGGACCCCTGGCCATGGCGACCACGCGCAAAAAACCGACTGCACCAATCACGCGGGGCCTCAGAAAAGGTCGCTCAACCATGGGCCAATGAGTGATGCTGTTTTACTTCACCTTGTTACCAGCTTTCGTTCTCCTTTAACCCTTTCACCGATTATTTCCCCTGACAAAAGTGACCTGCTGACGATCAATTCCCTGAGAACTGTTAAAATTTGTATATGTTGTCTTTGGAATGCTAGAAATTGCGTTTGCGTCCGAGATTTGCAGAAAAACATAAGAAACCTGTCTCCACAAGACACACTCCAGTGTTATTTGCTCTAGTTTTATAGCAAAATAAATAAAATAGCATACAAAATTAGGTTTTACTGCGAGAGAATGCGCTTTCCCCGGCTTTCTCGACTCAAAAACATCAAAATCCAACGGAGAAATCGTCTTTTTTCGACCGCATTTGACAGCGTTTTTCTCGAGTTTTACTCGGCCAATTTTCATGTTTGACCTCTCGTTGGAAAGAGCGACCTTTCACCTTTCTAGACAGGAAATAACCTTGAATGGATGGCAAAATAAAACGGAGGATACGATTGGATTATAAAATGATGTCATTCCATCCTTCCAGCCACTGTCTACGCTCGTCTCAAATCTGTTGGCTGCTAGAGGTCACGCGGGCAAAATTACGCATACCGATTGGCTCGTCGGCTCAATAACGCAGCTTGCTGCCGACATTTTGAAATGTGTTCGACAAACTTTGCGGATCAAGACTCGTAAAAATATGGAAATAAACTTTGCCGGTCGTCGTTGGCAGTTTCAGTCGTCTGGGGAATATTCACCACGCTTTACCAGTCATGTAACATAAAAAATACAGGAGTTAGGATGAGGTTTTCGATGATTTTTTCCATTTTTGCGGCTCGCTGCCGAGATGCCCGTCACACGGTATGTGGGGAAAAATGCATTTTTCATTCCGATTTTTTTCGTTCAACATCTAAATTTGTTTTATTTATTTTTCAAACAAGCAAACAATTTCGAGAATCAAATTGATCAGGGTTTCGGCTTTCCAGAAGTATACAGTGTTTGATAGGTTTCCGTTAAAACGAATGCAAAAAAATAAAAGTGCTGTACCCATCGTGATGGCCAACAGGTTTAAAGCTAACCCGATCAACCGGGGATGGTCGTACGGGTGGCACTCTCGTTATCCCCGTACACCGGGTTTAATCGGTGAAAGGGTTAAGGAAGTATATGGGACTTTTTCAGTTATAGCTCGTTCTATACCTGCCATCTCATGATGTAACTGCGAAATCCCGAATGTACGGAAAATAAGCTTTACAATGGTATGCGATAATACAGGAATTGCAGCAGAACAACAACAGAACGCTGCAAAACGCAGCTAAAATGCGACAATTTCTTCGCTTTTTCGTGATTTCCAACAGATGGAAAGCAAACACAAAACATTTTTTCGCAAGATTACTTATTTTTAGATTAAACGTTGCTGATATTGATATAAAACGTGAACAAATTACGTAGAATGGGCCTGTGGGAGACCATTGGTAAATATTTTTCCACATGACATGGGACATAAAACGGGATATTTTACATCGCTGGAAACGTGTGAAAATTGAAATCAGTCCATGGGTTAAAGAGCTACGCCATTACAAATCTGTTATGGGTCAGAGAGAGAAAATTCCCCACAAGTCTATGGGGGAAAGAGTTAATTAACTATCTACAGTGTGGTTCCTTTACAGTGCTTCGGATTTGAAAAATCCAGAAGAGCTAAAAATCGCTCTTCTAATTTTGTCAAGAAGAGCGATCACTCCTCTAAATCTAAATTAGAGGAGTGATCGCTCTTCTTGACAAAATTAGAAGAGGGGGGAAAAAACCCTTCTAAAAACTTTTAGAACAGCTATTTACGAGAATGGGGATGTAAGTAGTAATTAGGTCTTTCCATTTCCAATGGATGGACCTTTTGTTATTCTACGTATTATTATTATTATTCTGTTTTCGCGATAGCAGCTAAACGGTTTCATATACAGCTTAGATATTTGGGACATTTGTAGATACCGGGCTGAAGTTTCTGGTACAGGTGTTCAATTTTGACCTTGACCTTGACCTATTGAGCTATGGGCGTTTTTGATAAAAACACCATTTTGCGAATATTGACCAAACGCACAAGGCGATGCAGCTGAAATTTGAAATGTGAAAGTTTGCAGATACACCCAACAAAATAACCAATAAAATAAGTAGGTCACGGAAGCGGTTCTAGAGTTCTCTCCCCTGGTGCTGTTTTTCGTGTCATCTGTGTACAGCCAAAAATAAAGAACATATCTAAAGGAAAGTTGATGGTTGCTAAGTGTTACATATGGCCATGCTGTAGTTATATTTTTGAATTGTTACGTAACAAGAAGAAATAGTTATCTCCCTTTTAATGTTTTTCAAAGCCCGTTATTTATAAGGAAATAAGCTACGGCATTGATACTCCTAATATTAATGAACACTTTAATGACCGAAAAGGATGTGACCTTAAATTTGACCTTTGACCTCCAGAAGCGTCGCTATATGAGTGCAAAGTTTGATGGTCAAATCTTGAACGGCCAATGCGATCAGTCTGAAAATAAGGTCACGTGACCTACCTGACGTCACAAGGTCAGCACTTGTATCAGAACTCGGCCTTGACCTTGATCTTTCAAGTGATAAGCATCCGAATATCGAAAATACGGCTTCCATTTACTGGAAAACTAACACACTGACAGTCACAAAACAATGATGCAATATTGACTTTCTTTTGGCGCTAATTATAAAACCATCCGATATGACCTTGACCTTGAATATTACAAAATGTAAAAAGCGTTGCATGTAATTTTCTCGAAAACTACAACTTGCAGGAATCTGTAATTTAACACATTTGTACCCCATAATACAGGTATGATGTCACCGAATTTTCAAGATGACCTTGACCTTAGTTTTTGAGCTATGGCCACGGATAGTTTTGCGACTACAGTGCCGTAACTGGAAAACTGTTGGAAATTTCAACTTGAAATTTGCACATGAATGTAGGTCATTACATCATGATGTAACAGATTATCAGTAGAATCCATAAAAAGATACCAGAAAGATTGGGAGATAATTAGCAATTTCTGAAATTTACCATGTAGTCAAGTTTTGCGAAAAGTATGCATCCAATCATTATTATTTTTAGACATGATAGAGGGAATATATATATGTATTTGCCTATGAAATTTCAAGAATATAGCTTTGATAGGTTTAGAGATATTAAAGAAACAATTTTCTCGAACCATTAAGCCGTTAAATGGTCACATGTTGATTTCATCTATTCAATGGGTGTTGTCAGTTTCGCTATAGCGATTCGGCTGTAGCACTCGAGGCATCCGGTGTTCGTAATTAAATAAATGTCGTCTTACATGACGGGGCCGGCTCAATTTTGGAAACCTTTTATCTCTTGAACCTCAATAGATACGGATTTCTAATTTGTTGCCTGTTACTTCCTATAATGAGTTCTTTCGTTGACAATAGCTCCGTACAGAGAAAAGTAATTCGGGAAAACTTGAAAAGTTACGACAAAGACGTTAGTTTGATGTGTTCAATTATCATTATATCGACATCGCCTATGCAACATGACATGAACTTAATTTCCAACAAAAGGATACCTTTTGGGGACTTCATGTAAAGACCGTGCCATTGTACCAACAATGTCTAGTTCCCATTTTATGATTCTTCTTGCAAGAAAAGTATTAGTATTATTTTCAAACATTATGAAATGCGACATCAATATTATCTGACAATCATGTATGAAATGTTGATAATAAACGTAAGCGAAACCAGTTATCCCTGATGTGTTTCATTGTTATCCCTTTATTTCGTTCTGTGCCTTTCCTCGGATTCTGCGATGTTTGAGAATTTTGTCAATGTTTTGCGCAGTTTGCGCCAAACTTCTGTTACGGTACCATGCCGTTTTCGGCCGTATACGATAGAACACCACCAGTGTTCCGCCTTTTAAATGTTTCTAGTCTAACTGTTGGTGGAAGTTTTGTAGCCATTTCGCTTATTCGCGGCCACAATCGATCAAACAAATCCCAAAATCAGACGAGCGCGCCAACAACAATATGTCCATCGACACATCCACACACAGCTGTATCCGCCGCTGTGATTGGTCAGTATTACACACAGCTGTAGAAATTTAACCAATTATAAGCGAGGACGTTTCGGTCCTCGGTTAAATCCGAACCAAGTTTAACTCCTTTGCCAGAAGAGCTCGCACACTTCCGGATTTTCGTGATCGAAACGTCTTGCGTTTTCATGGAAAGTTATTAGAGGTAAATAAAGATTATTCCATACGATAAATTCAAGAAGCGCGAAAAAAAGAGCCTCTAAATTTTGATTCAGGCGCGCGATTGAGCGCTTTCGCTCTCGCGCTTCTTAAATCCGAAGCACTGCTTTACATTGCGAATATATACATGTAGTAACATATAACAGGGCACCTATTTCCTGTAAAATTGTGAGAAACCAGGCACCATATTATACTTAAAACAGTAAACCCCCCCCCCCCCACCACCAACTCCCACCAATTGAACAATACAACAGACCTACATCATCTTCTCTACATGTACATATCAATGACAAAGCATTATCATTTTAATTAAGCAATACTTGCCAGTACATGCACATACATGTACATAGCCACCAAGACTCAACCCTTCACCAGTCAGGAAATTAAAGTATTTAGGTTAATTAGGTTTGGAGCCTGCTAAAAGTACATCCCCATGGAGTTTGAAATTGAATACCTGCAATCTTCTGAACATGCTTAACGCAGTAGTGGAATGGCATGTATGATCTCTGCTACATGGAAGTATGCTGTGAATATATTTTCAACAGGTATGCACATGCAAAGGATCCCAGACTAAGAAGATTTGACACTGAGTTAATATAGGATTATGTTGTACATGTATGCATGTCAGCGCATACATTGAGCATTTTATTATAAACTCGGCCCTAGGTGTGGTTGAAAATTTTCGCGGACAACCAAACTATGAAGACTTTACTCTAACTCTGATGTAATTGTATGCGGATTTTGTTGTACATGTACATTCTTTTGAGCATTTTAATGTTTTGGCACCTATATAAATGTTGTTTTAGGTGAGGTCAAAAAGCTTGAAAATTTATTTTTTGGGGGTTGATTTTAACATTTCACTTATATGATGGTTTGTGCATTCAACCCCCCCCCCCCCCCCACAACTTCTTCAGATCTATATGGGATTCTGTTGTACACCTGTCGGTGCATATTTTAAGCTTTAAATTATTAAAACTGGGTGCTTACATGTACATGTATATAACCATCTTTTTGAAAATCTTGAAAAGCTCTGTTCGCCAGTGTCAACTCGAAACAATAGCCAGTATAACATCTGCAAGTGAGCAAGCTGAGCACAATGGTACAACTAATTTCCTCACTTCTCTATCCCTGCAATGACTGATTAAACAATATCAGAGATGACGACTGATTAAACAATATCAGAGATGACGACTGATTAAACAATATCAGAGATGACGACTGATTAAACAATATCAGAGATGACGACTCAGAGATGACTGATTAAACAATATCAGAGATGACGACTGATTAAACAATATCAGAGATGACGACTGATTAAACAATATCAGAGATGACGACTGATTAAACAATATCAGAGATGACGACTGATTAAACAATATCAGAGATGACGGAGTGATTGAATTATTAGAGGGTTTAACATAAACATGTTTTCAATTATAACCAGCCAAGTACATGTACCTATTAATACAGCATGGTTGAAACTGAAACAGAGTACGGTAAGGCCGCTGATAATTAATGGTTCGTTTCCCGTAACCCGCCCGCATCAGTATTTTTGCAAGCAATAATTACGCATTGTATTAATTATTGGTACTGACGTGTCAAAATCCCTAAAAAAATGCCTATAATGAGTTCTGATTTCGCGAAGCAGCTCTCTCCAGTGATTTAATTGCTCGTAAAATACCGAGATTGTCGTAACAAGTTTCGTAAAGCCGTCTCTTTGTACCATCCCTTCGAAGGGCACTGCAGCGCCACCTGTTGTGCAGTTCAAGGGATTCCCCATAAACTGACCAATGAAACGGCAAACTTTCTTGGGAATCCTCTAAGCTACGTCATTATGTTTTCCAGTCGGAGCTCCGGAAGGAAATTCTGTGGTCTCAATTCCGTAGTTTGTCTGATCGCAAAAACAGTAAATAACAACAAACTGAACATCCACAATGTAATCTAACGAAATATGCATTGAGAAGTGAAGAAGTATAACTATTCGTCTGCAAACTAGATATCGATTTTCACGCGGAGTTCTCAAATCAAACGGAAGTATGTTCATCATACACCCCTTTCGTTCCTCGTACACCGCGCAATGAATTTAGAAATGTCCGCATGGTTGATCGCATTCATCCTGGTGTTGATCAAAATGATTTTGGCCAACGGAGCCACGATAGCTTCAACAAACAGTCAGTTTTATGTTAAATTCACAACTTTCCTATTCTCTGAAAAGACGACCGCCAGCTCTGTCATCGAGCGTTTTCTTTCCAAGGCAGATTTGAAACTTCAGTCGATGATTCTCCTGCCTAAGTTATAGGCCTATGGGCGCTTGTAATCAGCAAATAAATTCTATAAATCACTCAGTGCCATGGATCAAGAATCCACAGTGGCGGACTTGGAAGAGCTTCCAAGTCTTTACTGACTCTGAAAATCAGAAGAAGGCATCGTGATTAGACCAAAGCTGTTGTTGTTGTTGTTGTTGTTGACCAGTGACTTGCTTAGGATAGCTGTATTATAGTAAAATTTATGAATCCTAAAAAATTAGGATTACTATTATTACTATTTATGGTTGCTTTGGTGAAGGCTGATTTAATTATTGTTAGCCAGTACTAACCTGATGGAAACCAGTTCTAAATTAGCTCCATATATGACACCTCACATAATGTATTTTATGTCAAGAATCATGTCTATCAGTATGGATTGTGATCTGTGATTTCTTTTTAATGGTTATTATGTATGCATTATTCATTTAATTAGCAGGTCACTGTTCCTCTAGCAGAGGTTTTGTTTGATAAATCTAGTCCAGTAAAAGGTTTCAATATTTTCAAATTTTGCATCTCAAGTTTTGTTTTAGTATTTTTTTTTTTCTCGCTAGGTAATAATTAATAATTAATAATCATCGCCCTCAGCATGTCTATTTTCAAAAGCAAGGTTACGAGAAACAAAGAATTAATTAACAACGGCCTAATTCCTCTAATAAATCGATTACCCTATCAGAAATCAATCATCCCCTATTTTCAGTCAATCCTGTTTGTAAGGGATAACCAGAATCTGAATCATTTATTGACTAGAGTAGTTTCCCTTCCCTCACAGCAAGTTTACAGGCAAGCACTCGGCAAGTGACCCCCGACCCCCACTAGATCGTGTTTGATACATGTAACAGGGTATTAATTCTGCTGATGCTGGAGTATTAAAATTGCAATTAGCTGGATTGTATTGAATCACACCCTAGGGAGTAGAATTTGAAACGAATCGCCTGTACCGTCCCGCACACAGTTGTCACAAGTCGTGGCATCAGAAATTGGGCACTTGATGATCCAAGATTCATTTCTCCAAATTTTGCAAATCACCGTTTTCACTCAGTTGCAATAAATTGATCACTCCTCATTTTTAGTACCTCAAATATCACTGCCAGTGATCGATTCATTAGGGGAATTACTGTACCATGGTACAAGAAGTAAGCTAGACTGAGACAGGAAGCTAAATCTGAACACTCTAATTAGGGTAATGTGCAGATTTACACCACCTCAACCCCACATAATTTCCATATTTTTAGTCGCGCTGTTCCCTTATTCATGCCAAGTTGTTGCAAAAGTTTGCCTCTTTGGCCCCACTTGTCTATTCTAATATAAACAACATGGCTCACTCCTGGGAGGAACATTCCGTCTCAACATTGCTTAACCCAGATACATACATGTACACGTAATTTCTCAACACCCCCCACTGAGCCTCTCATAATAAATAATAATCTGGCAACCTAGAAAAAATTATTTGGTATATAATCACAACAGCAAAGCAGCATCCTTGCATTTGATTTGGGTCACTGATAGCAGTTCAGAATTAAGACATGGAATATTTATTCTCTCATTAGTCTTGAGGTTTAATTTTTAAGCTTTCACAAAACCATCACATGTTCAACACAAATCATGTACATGTATGGTACTTTTAATAATTTTGGTCCTGACCTAAAAATAAAGTACATGTAATTAATGGGCATGCAAAATATCTGGAAACATGGGCAAATGAATAAAGTATTGAAAGTAGCATTGGTTTAACTCCAGAGAAATTCTCATATAGGATGACAAATCCTCCAAATCTAATAATTCAATCATATGAAGGAAATAAGAGGGGTGATCAAATTTATTAGAAAAGGAAGTTGACAAAATGGTTAAAACCATGCAGACAATCCATCATTTCTTTGTTAGTTTAATTATTTAGCCAGTGATTAAATTTATCGGAATGACTTTACCATGTTAGAAATCAATGAATCAAAGGCCAGACCATTGCTTACATGTATTTTGAAGTGTTCTGTTCAGATAAATCCATTGTACTACTTCATTACTTTAGCAAGAGTTACAAATTAACCTAATGTACCTTAACCCTTTCACCAATTATTTCCCCTGACAAAAGTGACCTGCTGACGATCAATTCCCTGAGAACTGTTAAAATTTGTATATGTTGTCTTTGGAATGCTAGAAATTGCGTTTGCGTCCGAGATTTGCAGAAAAACATAAGAAACCTGTCTCCACAATACACACTCCAGTGTTATTTGCTCTAGTTTTATAGCAAAATAAATAAAATAGCATACAAAATTAGGTTTTACTGCAAGAGAATGCGCTTTTTCCCGGCTTTCTCGACTTAAAAACGTCAAAATCCAACGGAGAAATCGTCTTTTTTCGACCGCATTTGACAGCGTTTTTCGCGAGTTTTACTCTGCCAATCTGCATGTTTGACCTCTCATTGGGAAGCGTAACCTTTCACCTTTCTACACAGGAAATAACCTGGAATGGATGGCAAAATAAAACGGAGGATATGATTGGATTGTAAAATGATGTCATTCCATCATTCCAGCCACTGTCTACGCTCGTCTCAAATCTGTTGGCTGATAGAGGTCACGTGGGCAAAATTATGCATACCGATTGGCTCGTCGGCCGGCGGGGGAATCCATCTTGAATGAAATGGATTTTTGTTTGACACACGTTGTGGATCAAGACTCGTAAAAATATGGAAATAAACTTTGTCGATCGTCGTTGGCAGTTTTAATCGTCTGGGGAATATTCACCACACTTTAGCAGTCGTGTAAGTTCAAAAATACAGGAGTTAGGAAGAGGTTTTCAATGATTTTTTCCATTTCTGCGGCTTGCTGCCGACAGGCCCGTCACACGGTATGTGAGGAAAAATGCATTTTTCGCTCCGATTTTTTCCGTTCAACATCTAATTTTGCTTTATTTCTTTTGCAAACAAACAAACAACTTCGAGAATCAAATTGATCAAGGTTTTGGCTTTCCAGAAGTATACAGTTTGATATATTTCTGTTAAAACGGATGCAAAAAAATACAAGTGCTGTACCCATCGTGATGGCGAACAGGTTTAAAGCTAACCCGGTCTACCGGGGATGGTCGTACGGGTGGCACTCTCGTTATCCCCGTGTACCGGGTTTAATCAGTGAAAGGGTTAAGCTGCATGTTGAATCGGGATATGTATGCCAAAATATGTTGAGACATTTGGTATCCAGGTCAATGAAGTTGTAATACCAAGTGAGAACGTTGCCCCCCTAAATCACCTCTACATGTAGAAGAGAAGACCTGTGGGTCTGGGATATGTCCAGTACCCTGTTCGTTCTAATAAAAATGGAAAGCTCTGATATCTGTATATTATAGGTAATGCACCTCGGCTTGTCTGCATTCCTCCAGGCAAGATTTTATTATAGCTCCCATGTTGAGAACTGTATCCAACTCCAAATACCAGACACTGCAGTCTGCCAAAGTTCCATCCAAAACTGCTGCTGCTTCAACTTATTACACATGTTGGTTTATTGGGGGTAATCTCATGCTAGTCAAATGTGAAGCTGCTATGTATATAAGTGAGGTTTGGATGACACCATTTATGAACAGGATTAGTGAATAATAATTTCAGTCATCTTCAGGGATAAATTATAATACAATTATATTCCAACATTGTGAAACACCCTGCCAGAAAATACTGGCTCGGGTGAGAATCGAACTCACGACTTAGCGGATACCGTCCCACTGCTCTACCAACTGAGCTACCGAGTCCAGTTGGGAACCGCTCACTAATTCAATCCATTTCACAAGTACATGGCATATCGACATTGTATCTTCAAATATATATCAAAATTCACTTGTTATCGCGGCGATATGCCGTGTACTTGTGAAATGGATTGAATTAGC
Source organism: Hanleya hanleyi (assembly GCA_036873755.1). Lineage (NCBI taxonomy): Eukaryota > Metazoa > Mollusca > Polyplacophora > Lepidopleurida > Hanleyidae > Hanleya > Hanleya hanleyi. The sequence continues at coordinate 27,295 of JAVTVY010052509.1, forward strand.
GAGCTGTTCCCAACTGGACTCGGTAGCTCAGTTGGTAGAGCAGTGGGACGGTATCCCCTAAGTCGTGAGTTCGATTCTCACCTGAGCCAGTATTTTCTGGCAGGGTGTTTCACAATGTAGGAATATAATTATATTATATTTAGTGAATAAGTTATACTCTTCACTGCAGATGCAGGGCTTGTTTTTCACGAGAATCCGATTCCAATCACAACTCCTGCAAAATAATTTGCGGGAATCCAACAGATTCCTGTGAAGTTTTAGCAATCTGTATAGAAATGATAGCATTGGATTCTCGTAGAGCTAGGTTGTGAGAATCTATTTGGATTCCCATTGTGATGAAAAACAAGGCCTGAGATGTATGGTACAAAAGTACATGTCAAGAGTTTGAATAATTATATAAAGACATATATTCCACGAGAATTGAAAAGAGTTTGAATTAAGTTGACTCACATTTTCCACCAGACTTCATACAAAAGAATACATGTAATAAGGTCTCAAGCTGAAGGCACATATTCAAAGCTGTAGACAGATAATATTTTCAGGGGAGACAACTCTTTTGGATAAACCTTTATATACCTTATCACAATTTAAGTTGCTGGGGAACTCCCCAGCTTTTCTTAAAATATATACTGAATGGATAGACCAAGGGAATCTCAGTGCAATTCAATAGAAATAGATCAAATGTTTTCAAATGTGAATTAACTACATGTATTGCATTGTGACAATATAACAGGGCATCCCAGAATCCCTCTCTTAAAAAAGACCTTTGATTCCAAGTTTTATATTAACCGATAAATAAATGTGAAAACTGATGGCTTGACTGTGTGTCATCCACCTTTAATGATTCAAGTACATGTAGGGAGGGAGGGAATTTGGCTTAATGTCACACTCAAGTTTGTTTCACTCATATGGTGACAGTCAGTTTGGTTGGTGGTGATTCAAGTAAAACACTCTTTCTAAGAATAAAACTACATGTTTATACAGTACTGGTAGCAAAAATAGCATTTATCTGCATGTCAACAAAATAATGTAGGTTACAACACACATGAAAGCCAAAACTCAGCTAAGAGAAACTCAGCTAAGGGCTGTGAAATGGTAACTCAATAATCATTACCTAATGTCAATATATACCAGCCCAGATGTGTTCCTAACCAACTCCTTTTTCCCCAGAAGTAGGACATCGTGACATAGTGGAGATCCTTTGCCAGTTTTTCAGTATCTGTTTTTTACAGACACCCCCTCCTAGACTTTTTTCGTAACACTGACGGTTCTGAATTGTCACTCCAGCCTGCAAACATCCTGTGGACTTTGATCAAGAATTCGCCATAATAAACAACTTAACCATCACAGACAGGTCTATGCGCACTGGCCAACAACTACATGTAACAAAAAAATGTTTTACAGTCGCCGATTATGTAACCGCAGTGCGCACTGATATTTTTTTTTTTTTTTTTCATTTCATTTATGTGACAAAGTATATACTCATGTATATTTGCAATGTGCTGGAAAGGGGTGGTAAATTTGTACGAAGGCTGCAAAGAAAGTACGAGCTAAGGTTAAATATGGCAGCTCATACCTAAACATCATAGAGGCGGAGTCCATATGCACCCACCTCAGTCCAACAACTCCTGTTTACATCAGCGCTTACTGCACCGTTCCACTCTCAAATAAATAAACTTCATCTGCATCCAGAAGAAGTGATCCTAAATGTAATGCCCTCATCCAAACTCAAAAAAAGAGGATTTAACATTAAATTGTTTGGTTTAATCTTCCGGTTTGAGACTAGGATATAATCTTTAATCAAATGGATTGATTGCGAAGTACAAAGGCAGATTTCGCATGTTTCAGTTTTAGTTTCCATATAAAGAGAGCAAGAAGTTGCACTAGGTCCAGAGTGCAATTGAGGCCATCCTTAAAAATATGTTTGTTGGCTGTAATACGACCCTACCTCAGGAAGTTGGATCGGTAGGTAGGTAATTTTTTTTTTTTTTTAAGGTCAGGTTTTCCTTTCGGGGAGGGTGGAAGAGGTTAGTGTGATTTTGTCAAGATACCAAGGTCATTTAAAAAATACTTTTTGTCTGGCAGCAAAATTATTTCAGTATAGAAAACAAGGTAGGTATATCTTCAAGGTAGAAATAAAGCAAGATATTGTTAAATTCAGGCTTGTGTTTTATTTCTTAGAAGACATCGACATCCTTGAACACGTTCTTGACAATGACTGGTGACTAGCTGGTCCAAAAAAAAAAAAAATTACATATACCATACACACTTTTGCCAAAATTGTGAAATGAAAAAAAAATGCCCTCGGTGTTGTACAGAAGGTTGTTCGTTATTACCATTTGGAGTTGAGAGAATTACCTCAAATTAATCACATAACATCATTACCGCCCGCCCCCTTCGCAAATGTATGGTGTGATTTTATTGAACACCTCCAGGCTTCCGTAGTCCCTTTATTCTGAATAGGAATACATCGTAATTTAATTCACTGAAAACAATGAGTCAAATACTAAGCTAACCTGTGATGGGAGCTTTTCGTGGAATTTAGTCCCAGGCGTAATTCTGAAAAGCGTATTTGATGTCGACATCGGAACGTCAAAATTAAGCTGACGGGTCTAATTTGTCAAGACCGCTGGAGCCACCGGCACTATCCACGGCTTTATCAACATAGAGGGTTATAAAGTCCGCACGGACGGACGAACGGACCCCAATACTATAGTCCCCCTTTAGCCCTTTGGGCGTCGGGGGACAATCAGTTGTTGTAATAACTTTGATCACCCAATAAGTGATCAAAATAATGAAGAAATAATGTATTTACTCGCATGATTTTGGGCTATTTTGTCAACTTTCTGTTTCAATAAATTTGATCGTTCTGATTTTTTTTTTTGGTGGGAAATTTCACTTCCTGTGATTGAATTATTAGGGAAATTACTGTACATGTAGTTCCTTAATTTCACACCTCCTGTGCAAACAAGAGGATAGTTGCCAGAATCCAATCTGATTGAGGCCACCATCCAATAAATATAATGGCCACATTGGGTGAATGAACACCCACTCCAGGGTGCCACAGCATAGAGTACATAAAATATTTATGACTTTTTTCAAGCTCAAATGCAACCGTTTTCAGGACTTCTGTCATATGAAATACCAAGTTACATGTAACGTGAGGAATCGCTACAGCCGAAGGGGAGATTTATAGAAGAAAAAAATTGCCAATCACAATTTAATGTGTCTCTTGTGCACATACATGTAACTGCATTTTTATAACACGGAAAAGAAGAAGGAAAAAACCATTCAATAGATTAAATTCCTATCATTTTATGACAATTCAGGACCATGGGCTCTATCCATTCAGGACCATGGGCTCTATCCATTCAGGACCATGGGCTCTATCCATTCAGGACCATGGGCTCTATCCATTCAGGACCATGGGCTCTATCCATTCAGGACCATGGGCTCTATCCATTCAGGACCATGGGCTCTATCCATTCAGGACCATGGCTCTATCCATTCAGGACCATGGGCTCTATCCATTCAGGACCATGGGCTCTATCCATTCAGGACCATGGCTCTATCCATTCAGGACCATGGGCTCTATCCATTCAGGACCATGGGCTCTATCCATTCAGGACCATGGCTCTATCCATTCAGGACCATGGGCTCTATCCATTCAGGACCATGGGCTCTATCCATTCAGGACCATGGGCTCTATCCATTCAGGACCATGGGCTCTATCCATTCAGGACCATGGGCTCTATCCATTTGCCATTTGCCCAGAGAGAGAACCAAACAGATTGTGCCTCATATGTACAGAATCTGCCTGGACATGCGCAATGAGGTGGATGGTTTTATTTTAATGTTTTAGCAGCGTGAGCATTCCGGAGCGATATCCGGTAATGTACCGTATTCTGTTCGGCCTCCATCCGGCGGAGAACAGACTCGAGAAACCTGATAAATTACAGGGTTTCATACCACTTCGGAAACAGATATTGCCTGAGCTTACAAAATATATAGGTAGGAATAACTTTCGTTTCATCCAAGAGGTTTGGTAGATCTGTAAGTTTGAAAAACTAGGACATCACATGACTTGAAAATGGCGAGTTATGTTGGGCTTACGTCGGTAGACTAGCTGATTGGCTGACCAAGTCACGTGGTATTGATTTCTGGAAATACCCTCTTGCAGCTGAGGAGAGGAGGCTGAAAATGGATACACACGATCTCAGGGTCAGTCTTACCACGTATAGATGACCCAGATGGTTACAGGTTGACAGTCGACCTTCACTCCTCCAGCAATTGGTCATTCGACTGCCATTTTAAATTAAAACAAGCTTCCTCATTGGATCACTATATTTATAGGACAAAAGGGCTTCCCTCAACAACAAGCATGACAATTTGTCCCTCAGTGAAACACACCTCGACATCTTTATAATAACAAAGTTTTCCTGTTTCTTCTTTTCCCGTCTTTAATTGTACATGCATGTATACATGTACATGTACATGTAGCAAACTTTCATCAGAGTTCCCATTTCAACATTGCCATGCTAGATGGATAGAGATAGGTCACATATGGTTCAAAGTAGCCAACCATTATCGAGCACGAACATTCATATGAATCGGAATACCCTTCATGGATATTCATATAAACATCTCAATTGCAGGACATTTCTGATGTCCAACGTGCAAAATCACATGCAGAAACACAGAAACACCCGATTCTGTTATCAGTGGGCCTATAATCACTAATCGACTACAGAGACTTTGGGCCATGCGAGAGTAGCCTCGCTCATATGATCGTGACCTGCCAAAAATCCTCTGAACCACTTGTCTCAGTTGACCCGTGACGTAGACGGCCTCTTTTTCAATCTCAAAATCTGCTGTCAAACGTCATGGACAGTGAATCAGCCAGACAATGGCCCTCCATGGCAGGGCTCAATACTATAGACTAATCCTGCAGTCAGGGCGAATAAGGGATATATTTATGCGAGAGCTGGTGAGGCAGGGCATTGAAATATCGATGCTATCTACTGACGCTTTCAATTTTCAAATTTGGGTCTCAAGTGAGCAGGGATTTCACCAGAACAAGCTGAGTAGCTAGCAGGTCCTCCACCAAGTAGCCTGTTTGAGAGCATACAGCATATACGCTTCCAATATCTCCTTAAATATAACTTGGAAAATTGATATGTGTATGTGGAAAGAGACGTTCATCTGGAATTGTTGAGACAATTTGAGGAGGTTTGGGAAGCAGTAATGGGTAGTGTAACACTGGAATGTAAGTCTGTAGTTGTATATGGATTTGTGGATGGTGAGGTTTATAAATCGATGAGTGGAATAGATCAAGAGATCGCGTTCACAACACAGATGGGTACAATATGGGTGAGTGAAATCCAAGATGGTCAATGGCAGCCATCTTGGATTACATACTACCTCAATGAAAATCAATACCAATCGCTGTCTAACTGATGTGAAGCACCGTCTCGAGTTTGAAGTTGATTGGTCAAATTGTTGTCGAGATATCACGTTCACAAGATCCGAGACGGATGGAATCCAATATCGTCAATGGCAGCCATCTTGGATTTGTACCTCAGTGAAAATCAATACCAATGGCCGTCTAATTGATGTGAAGCACATTCTCAAGTTTGAAGTCGATTGGTCGAACTGTTCTCGAGATATCGCGTTCACAAGATGTGGGATGGACAGAATCCAATATGGTCAATGGCAACCATCTTGGATTATGTACCTCAGTGAAAACCAATACCAATGGCCGTCTAACTGATGTGAAAAACCTTCCCTAGTTTGAAGTCGATTGGTTGATTTGTTTTTGAGATATCGTGTTAACAAGATGTGGAACGGAGTGAATCCAATATGGTCCATGGCAGCCATCTTGGATTACGTATCTCAGTGAAAATCAAAACCAATGGCCGTTTAACTGATGCGAAGCACATTCTCAAGTTTGAAGTGGATTGGTCAAACTGTTGTCGAGATATCGCGTTCACAAGATGTGGGATGGACAGGATCCAATATGGTCAATGGCAGCCATCTTGGATTACGTACCTCAGTGAAAATAAATACCAATGGCCGTCTAACTGATGTGAAGAACCTTCCCAAGTTTGAAGTCGATTAGTTGAATTGTTCTCGAGATATCGTGTTCACAAGATCTGGGACGGATGGAATCCAATATGGTCAATGGCAGCCATCTTGGATTACGTACCTCAGTGAAAATCAATACAAATGGCCGTCTGACTGATGTGAAGAACATTCCCAAGCTTGAAGTTGATTGGTGGAAATGTTCTTGAGATATCGCGTTCACAAGATGTGGGACGAACAGAATCCAATATGGTCGATGGCGGCCATCTTGGATTACGTACTTCAGTGAAAATCAATACCAATGGCCGTCTAACTGATGTGAAGCACCTTCTCAAGTTTGAAGTCAATCGGTCAAATTGTTCTTGAGATATCGCGTTCACAAGATGTGGGACGGACAGAATCCAATATGGTCGATGGCGGCCATCTTGGATTACGTACCTCAGTGAAAATCAATACCAATGGCCGTCTAACTGATGTGAAGCACCTTCTCAAGTTTGAAGTCGATTGGTCGAATTGTTCTCGAGATATCGCGTTCACAAGATGTGGGACGGACGGACGGACGGAAGGACGGACGGAGGGACGGACGGAAGGACGGACGGCTAGCATTTCCAAGTCCTCCCACCACTTCGTGGCGGAGGACAAAAAAATATCCGGGTCCGCACCATACGAGGGAGTGAAGCGACCAAGTCCGAGGGAGCATAGCGACTGAAGTGGGGCAGATTCCAAGAGCGGGTATTCCCGCCTCTCAGCCGCAGAAGATTTTTGATAATTCCTGTTTAAATTGATGGCCTGAGAGAGCATCTAGAGATGGATTTTGTTAAACAGAATAACAGCAGGAACGTCTGTTCAAAGTCTATTTACACTCTTTGCTACGTATGTATTACCGCGATAATTTGAACTTGGAAGCAGAAATCTTACAGGACAGTCGCTAACCGAGCCAATACACAAACGTGGTGGAGAGCATATGAACAGATTTTGATAGTGTGAGCTGAAAACCATCATGGCAAGCAAAATTATGCCCTCAGATGATCTAGTAATTTACCCGAATGGGCACAGTTGTTAACTTGACCTTCCAGAGCTTCTACTTTCAGTTCCGTGGCCTGCACTGGAAGAGCACTATACACAAGGAACCTGGCTGGATGGAGAAGAGGGAAATTTTCAGAGAACCGTCAGGACATTGTCCTGATTCCCGTCTTTTCAAATGTGAATAAAATCTTCGCATTTCCACATGTGTTTTCATTGATATTCACGAAGGGAAGACTTGGAGGGATATAAAGTCTTAACAAGCGGATCAAAAGGGGGAATTTTTTTTTTTATTCAGAGGGGGGAATGGGTCCGTTGACGGACCCAAATAGACCCTAGCGGAATCCCTGCTTGAGATAATGGTCTTCAGCGCGACTTCACTGAAACTTTAAGACAGTCTCATTCCGACTGCGAGATAACTCCGCTCAGACAGTGGATTTGATTTTCAGTCAAGTACATGTACAAGGTATTTGCTGCACAACGAATTCAAATTATTGAAAATGCACTTTGAATCAAAAGAGAACTGACAGAAGCTGTAAGCTCTCACCTTCTGCACTGTGGGGAATTAAAACTGCTTAAAAGCCAGGATGCACATGACCTCTCTCAGTCACAAGGGGCTACATTTTAACCACAGGAAGTGCCGCTTTTAGAATCAAGACATTCTCTTTTGGAATGGAGTGTGGAGGGAGGGGGTAATTTTCAGAATCTCGAGGCAACGTCTTTACTGAACCTGTAGTTCTGTATGAGTCACCTTCACAGCCATAAATAGCTAAAAATATGTAAATTTGTTGTACACATTCTGTGCATTCATGCATGCGATATGACAAGATAATTTGTCTGAAATTCAAATCCAAGTATGATGGATGTGCCCGTAAACACCCTGCATCGTGTGACATGTTTACAAGAAATGGACGAATTAAACAACAACTGGAAAATCGAGAAATAAAAGTATTTCCTTATAACCACACCCTCAGGCGGCTGTACAACATGGAAACTCGCACCTGTTGAGGGCAGATGATACAAAAAGAGCCAGGTTGCCTCGACAAACATGAGTCTTTCTCAAAACCATTCTAAGCAGGGCTCCGTGACCTGGCCAGCTATTTTATCAGGTCACCTTGCTGTACTATTAATTCATACCTGATTGTTTACACAATGGGCAAGATGCCAGCTCACCCACCTGTTTACAAGCCATGGACTGATGTTCTGGAAAGAGGACTGACAAACACCGGGCCACAATGCGCCTTTGTATAAACAGATAGAGTGATCTAACCTGCTGCAAGTCAGCCCACCAAATATAGACCAAGCATGCCAGAGGGGCACACACATACATGTATACTGTCTGCATGCACAGCATAATCACCACCAGCAAGATGGCTTTCCTAAGATAGCTGTCACATACTCAGCACCATTCACAGCTCAATCATTATATTTCTTTAAAATAGCAAGCTGTGTAGCTTGTCTGAGTGAGTGAGTGAGTGAGTGAATAGAATTTAACGTCACTTTCAACAATATTTCAGCTATATCACGACGAACCAACTAAGCACCACCCAGCCAAGTTGTGTTCCTGCTACATGTACTTCAAAGAAGGAATCTTTGAAGCAGCATGGAACCAGACACCCTCCAAAACACGGAGGACAAGACACAGACAGGATGCATTGAGGCAACAGGAAGATCCACTGTGAAACATCATTCATAGTAAGGCCATTGTTAATTAATTCTTTGTTTCTCATAACCTTGCTTTTGAAAATAGACATGCTAAGTGCGATAATTATTAATTATTAATTATTACCTAGCGAGAAAAAAACTACTAAAACAAAACTTGGGATGCAAAATTTGAAAATATAAAACCTTTTATTGGACTAGATTTATCAAACAAAACCTCTGCTAGAGGAACAGTGACCTGTTAATTAAATGAATAATGCATCAAACACCATTAAAAAGAAATCACAGATCAGAATCCATACACATGACTTTTGACATATAAAATACATTAGGTGAGGTGTCATATATGGAGCTTATTGTGGTTTCCATCAGATTGGTACTGGCTAACAATATTAAATCAGCCTTCACCAAAGCACCTATAAATAGTAATACATGTAATATTAATCCTATTATTCTACAGCTGTACTAAGCAAGTCACTGGTCAACAAAAACAACAGCATTGGTCTAATCACGATGCCTTCTTCTGATTTTCAGAGTCAGTAAAGACTTGGAAGAGAAGTCTTTCTTCAAGTCCGCCACTGTGATTCTTGATCCATGGCACCGAGTGATTTATAGATTTATAGAATGTATCTGCTGATTACAAGCGCCCATATAAGGCACGAGAATCACAGATTAACAATTAATGATTGCCATTGATTTGACGAATAATCAATCACATATAATTCACAGATTGACTTAGTTAATGACTGCATTTGATTTGACAATGAATGAATAAACTAATCCGTATAAAAAATACTGGATGACAGTGATGAGTGATGAATGGCTGTCATCGACGGAGGTGGTTTCAAATCTGCCTTGGACAGAAAACGCTCGATGACGGAGCTGGCGGTCGTCTTTTCAGAGAATAGGAAAGTTGTGAGTTCAACATAAAACTGACCGTTTGTTGAAGCTACATGTATCATGGCTCCATTGGCCAAAATCATTTTGATCAACACCAGGATGAATGCGATCAACCATGCGGACATTTTTAAATTCATTGTGCGGTTGTCTCGTTTTCGAGGAATGAAAGGGGTGTATGGTGAACATACTTCCGTTTGATTTGAGAACTCCACGTGAAAATCGATATCTAGTTTGCAGACGAATAGTTATACTTCTTCACTTCTCAATGCATATTTTGTTAGATTACATTGCGGATGTCCAGTTTGTTGTTATTTACTGTTTTTGCGATCAGACAAACTACGAAATTGAGACCACAAAATTTCCTTCCGGAGCACCGACTGGAAAAGATAATGACGTAGCTTAGAGGATTCCCAAGAAAGTTTGCCGTTTCATTGGTCAGTTTATGGGGAATCCCTTGAACTGTACAGCAGGTGGCGCTGCAGTGCTCTTCGAATGGACAGTACAAAGAGACGGCTTTACGAAACTTGTTTACGACAATATCGGTATTTTACGAGCAATTAAATCACTGGAAAGCGCTGCTTTGCGAAACCAGAATTCATTACAGGCATTTTTTTGAAGGATTTTGACACGTCAGTACCAATAATTAATACACATGCGTAATTATTGCTTGCAAAAATACTGATGCGGGCGTATTACGGGAAACGAACCATTAATTATCAGCGGCCTAACGAACAAATGTGGAGAGAATGCACAGTAATGATGCAGTGTAAAGCATCATTCACAGTAATGATAAACTGTGGAGAAAATGCACAGTAATGATAAACTGTGAAGAAAATGCACAGTAATGATAAACTGTGGAGAAAATGCAGAGTAATGATATCAACTGTGGAGAAAATGCACAGTAATGATAAACTGTGGAGAAAATGCACAGTAATGTGGTGATTATTCTTGGAACAAATTTACAGCAATGATCAACTGTAATATTATGTGTATGTTGTTATCTTCAAAATTAGCCCTGTTAAGTGCTCAAGAGAAAATTAGTGGGCAGCGCTGGTCAGTCTTAACTTGGCCTACATTGATGAATCAGCCCTAACTAGACTTATATCACTTCTAACTGGACCTATCAATCAACACAAACTAAGCCAATGGATACATGTACATCAGTATGAACTGAGGCTATCACTCATCCCTATACACATGTTGTGCACATATCAATCAGCCCTATTAACAGTGGACCTACATGTATCAACCAGACTGATGCTACATTCGAGATTGATGAAGGGTAGTAGTTCACCTGGTGCTTCACTCCCATGAACCAAAGTGCCTTGTGTACTTTAAAGGTGAAATGCAAAGGTTTTCATATTTTTCTTTTTATATTCATCATGGTCCATTTAATGATTGAAATATCAGACAACTACTTCAGTTGATTTTACTTGAAGTATTTGTCTCCTGGTAGCTTTTGAAAAGTGTTCCGAAGACCGGTATCTTCGGCTTAGGCGATTTCAGAAATGAAATCCGCATCGCTTATCTGCCCTTGTTTGACGCTGGTTTGCGATGTCACATCAGACCACCTGGCTGGCCGTCAATACTTGCAACGTTCAGTCTCCGGGCAGCTACATGTAGTCTGACGTGACATCACAATCAAGGAAAGATAAGCGATAACGTTTTGCAAATCTGAATTCAGCTGGGCTAGTGGTACCAACTTTTAAAAAGATTCTAGCAGACAAGATAATTCAAATTAATCCAAGCGAAGTAGATACATGTATACTGGTATTTCTATCATTATTCAACCTATATTGAATGTAATACAGAATTTAAAAATCTTTGCATTTCCCCTTTACAGTTTCCCGAATCAGCAAATTGTCTTTCGAGCTGCAGAGAATTGTTTTGGTTTTACCCCCCTCCTTAAGGACTCTTTAACTTAAGGCTTCAGGCCGAATATAAACTAGAACAGCATGACCATCATGTTCCGCAACCATGCTGGAATGCAATGCTGGAGTTCTATTGGATTTACTAATTATGAACAAAGAGCCATCTATACAGAAAGTCTGCTGGTTTCCTTCCTTGTGTAATACAATTAGCCAGCATGTCTACAGTATGACAGTCAACTGCACAAATATCCATGTACACGGTCGCTGAGTAGTATGCATATTTTACTCAATCGTGACAGACAATGCGGCATATCTTGCAAAACCAACAATGGTCGCCAGACAGCTTGAACTCTGAGCGACCTGCCAATGAGCGATGAATGATTGATATACAGCAAGTATCAGGGAAAGCAGCATCAATGGGCCAACCCCCCCGCCAAGTCCTCCATTACTGCTTTGAGGTGTATTTGAGGTGTACTTGAGGTGTAGTTGAGGTGTACCTGTGAGGTGTACCCTCAGATATTATGAGGTGTATTTGAGGAGTAGATGAGGTGTAGTTGAGGAGTACATGTAGATGAGGTGTAGTTGAGGAGTATCGAAATATGCAAATTAGCACCTCAGTGAGGTGTACACCTCAATGAGGTGTACCCCTCAGGTGAAGTGTACCCCTCAATGAGGTGTACCCCTCAGGTGAGGTGTACCCCTCAGGTGAGGTACTAGCTGAGGTGTACTTGAGGCATATCCAATTTTGAAAAATATATTCATACCTCCAGTGAAAATAGGTACCAGGCATATTTGTATTCTCATTTTTTAGTGAACACCGCTCAGTAGATTGATCCTCATCCTCCTCCTACAATAAATTTTCTGCAGCATTTTTCGCTACAAAGCCTATAACTAACATATGAGCAGCCAAACTTGAAAGTAGGGGAAGGTGACCGTGTATGTCGGAAAATGGTAGCACCACACTTATAAAGGAGCTTTAACATTGGCTCACAAGTACTCCAATTGCCACACAGAGGATTCCAATGCAAAAGCATACAAGGGACCAATGTATTTGGGAAGTGACCGTTAACATACATGTATCCATTTTTGAAATATATCTGGAAGGTTGACAACATATCCACAGGTGCCAAAGTTTGTATGAGATTAACAATAGTTTCTCTGTAAATTATACAACAGTGCCCATTAACTGATTGCTATGATAACTTGAATTGAAGAATGTTACAGCAGGTTTTAGTTTGATGTATTAGTGTCCTGGTGTCAAAATAATAATAATAATAACATAACATTTTTCATGTTGTTTAGTAGTTCAGGTGTACTTGAGGTGTACGTAGGTAATTTAAAAGTGAGGTACATGTTTTTTTGACAAAGTCAATGAGGTGTACTTGAGGTGTAGGTAATTTAAAGTAACATTCATGCCAGAATGATGATCCAGCATAGACATGTAGAGAGAAAATTAAATTTAATGCCATGTTCAGCAATATTTTGTCTATTTAGCGAGTATGAATAAAAGATTGTGCTGGCAATTATTTACAATAAGTGGATGGTATATTATGCTCAATTTCATGAAAAACCTTTCCACCAAGTCCACCAGATATCTTGGGTGTAGGTGGATAACTGTATCTTTAATATGTTCATGCCAAGCTTGTTACGGTGGAGTGTAGGAAATATACTTGAGGTGTAGGTAAATTATGAGGTGTAAGTGCATACTTTTGTACATGCATATTTTAGCAAAGTCTATGAGGTGTACTGGAGGTGTAGGTAAATTACAAGTATATATTTTGACAAAGTTCATGAGGTATCACTCACTGTTAATTATTAATTTGTTAATTGAACAAGGGCTGTACTTATTTCAAACTGTCAGACTGAATTGGTGTATGTTACAATAGAATATTAGACTAAGGCAGGAACATCCAACTGAGACATAGAGTTAAAAAGTATTAAGAAAATAATTAAAGAAGAGCTCCAGCTGAGAATGTATATGCAGCTGACACAAGAAATAGCAGAAGTAGATTTTATGTATTGTAAACTGGAAAACAAGGTACATGTATGACCTGTCAAGTGTTCACATGTGTCACTATGGTTCTTTTATTCATAGAGGGTGTATGAGATTTACAGTTAGCCAACCCATTTATTGATTTATTTTAAAATATAGCGCTTGTGAAGATCTTAAATGAACTAAGAAATGTACTTTGAAATATAAATAAAACATTTAGTTGATCATGTTGATGGGCAGTGAAATCTGTATGGGAAGCCAAGGTAAACTTGAGGTGTACGAAAATTACAAGTATATTTTGACAGTCCCAGAGGTGTACTTGAGGTACATGCATAGTTTGGCAAAGTCCATAAGGTGTACTTGAGGTGTAGTATATAACATATCTATTTTGACAAAGTCCATGAGGTGTACTTGAGGTGTAGGTAGATTACACGTATATTTTGACAAAGTCCCAGAGGTGTACTTCAGGTACATGCATATTTTGGCAAAGTTCATAAGGTGTACTTGAGGTGTAGGTAAATTACAAAAAATATTTTTTCAAAGTCCATGAGGTGTACTTGAGGTGCATACACCTTGAAAAAGAAAATGAGGTGTACACCTCAGGTACACCTCGACTTGAGGTGTACACCTCAGGTACACCTCGACTACACCTCAACTTGAGATGTACACCTCAGGTACACCTTGACTACACCTCAACTTGAGGTGTACACCTCAGGTACACCTCGACTACACCTCAACTTGAGGTGTACACCTCAGGTACACCTCGACTACACCTCAACTTGAGGTGTACACCTCAAGTCTGTAAGGGCTACCAAGAAGGTCATACATGCTTCTGCATCAGAAGTTGTAGATCTATACATGCATGCTCACACACTGTCCATCTGTTTTCTCCAGAAACTAGATGAAATCAAGGCAAGGAAACTCTAAAACAATTCACCTGAGAGAGCAGATTCTGTAAAGTTACATGTACAAAGAGTGATCCTTTTTTTCATTTTGATCAGATGAGCACATCTACTTCTAAGTCTGTTAACTCGAGTACTTAGACAGTTAACAGAATTTGTGTCTCGACTAATTTTCCCAAAACTACATTGCTGCTCCTGAAAAAGGCATTTATTAATTTTGGGCTGGATTAACTTGTTTACTTAAAGCAATCTCGTCTAAAGATTGAACTAATTTTGCTTCTACAAAAAAAATTATGTCAATTAATTGGTGCTCTAATTAATGGACAGAATAAAAACATTGGACTCGGGGCAATTTCCCTTGCAGTTCATTCATAGTGAAACCTAAATGCCATGCTTTGGACCGGATCATATTGTCTGTTTTTTAACAAGATTCTGGTTCATCAAGGTTCGAAATAATTTAAATTTAAGTTTGGGGACCATGGATAATGGCGATATTTAGAGACTGGTCAGTTTACCCAGGTGTCGTTAATCACAGATTTTACTGTACATGCAGATCTAGATCAATTACAAGTCATTCATACATTTAAGTGCGCCAATAAGCTAACACCTTCCAAGTTGGATTGCACAATGTCCTACATCATGTATTCAGCATTTGCGTTGAACATCTTGAACAGTTTGAAATCATTTTCATTCCAAGCTCGCATCAAAGAAAACCTGGCATTCTTGAGTTGAATGTGTAGAACAAAACAATGCTGTTCAGCTAAACTGTGCGAGTTTCAGGTCTCACACCAACTAGCTCGAGAGAGCTATGAACATTCCATATAACAATTGGAAACATACATTTTCCTGAAATTTAAGCATTTCGAACAATTCTACCTAATGCGGATTTGAACCTTTGTTGTACGAATCAAAGGTTGATTTTCTCTGGTCCTGTCAATGATATGTTCCACAGCTGGCATATATCTGACATCGCTATGCATAACTTCGTAACAAGTATTTCAGCTTCTAGTCTACCTTGTGTATAATATTGTATATCTATACTTGTGTCACTGAGAGTCAAGAACTGCCTCGCCCATGAAATGAACATCAAACACGCATGCATGCTTTTAAACAAACACAGAGGAACTATCAAGTTAAAAAAGTGTGTGTTTTTTAAGCCATTGTTTTCGTTGGTGTAATATACCTAAAAAACAGTTGCAGCAATTCTTAAACAAATATCGACCTCAGGGTCAAGGACACTTGGTGCAAGACGTAGTTCTGACAAGTGGTGACTATTCCAACACTATACTGATGTCTGAAACTACATTAAGACTGTATTATTGAGAGGATGGTAGGCATGGTAGGGGGATGCAGTGGGGGGACGAGAGTATTTGTACACCATTTTAAAAGTCAAACCCACAAAATACAGGCAAACTAGTGTTTGTTTAAATTGAAGATACTTGTAATGTCAAAATTTAAGGCTCTTAAATTCAAACCACATATATTTGAAATAGTTTCAAGCCCATGGGCATCGGCTCCTAATTACAGTCAAGTTGGCTACCTGGTTGTACATACGAATGAATCATCCCCAGTTTCATATGTTATTCGAACATCTAATTTACAGTCGGCCGGTTCCCACGATGATGAACACGGGAATACATGCAGGATATTGTAATTAATGTTCTTACTTACCAGTCTTGACATCTACATGGCATAATGTATATTAAAACGCCATTAATGACTATACTATACTCTAGCTTACCTGATGTTTACATGTAGGTGCCTCAAACCTCATTAAAAGCATCTCAAACCCAGCACATAGTACCGGTTTCAGGATCATGCCAAAGGCCTGTGTTTCATATCACCAAATACGGACTAATATCACAGATCAAATTCTGCTGCATACACGTCATCTTCATAGATGAGACGATCATACACGAGTCGCAAAAGTCGTATCAAGATTTATACAACTTGTGTATGAAAGTGTATACAAGTCGTGCGTCGAAACATCATTTACATGTATGTACTTACTTTTTTTTTCATGAAAGTCAAAGTCTAAGGTAAAACCACTGTCTCGACCAGGAGCCCACTGATACACGACTTTTATCAAACTCGAATTCGTGTGGAAGACATGGGGAGCCTCAAAATTCACTCTCCCCCGACATAACGTTTGTAAAATTGCTGTCTGACTGCCGTTGACCAGGTCTGTTATCCTTAGCTCTGGTAAGCAGTTCTCGTCGTTGGCACTATGCGTGACTGTGGCAGTCGATGTGGTGGGCGGTGAGTCTATGACACCCCCCTTCCTGTGCGTCTCTAAACTGTCCAGTTTGGCCTTGAAGCCGAATATTTTTGTAAAATTCAAAACTATGTTACTCTCAGTAGGGGCATGGAGTATAAATTCACAACTCTCAAAGCCTGTGTAAGTGTCCGACATGGCGTTGATCTCTATCCGTTTTGTGAAGTTAAACCTGCACACTGGAAAATACAAAGAGAGGAAAAGATATAAGAAGTTGAATTTCGTGGTATTTTACAATATAATAGGATATATACATGTACATGTACATCTTGCTTTGTTCTTAAAGGTATTGATTTTCCAGGAGTAAAGAACAAGCTAAGGGCAACTACTCTTCAGACACTCTTCAGACACGTCGGTTTTTGCCACCGGTATTCGGTGGCAAAATTCACTAGGAAACTCAATTCGGACTGTAAAAAATTGAAGCGTTTGCGTTTAGCACAGTGAATATTCAATTTCTCAGCTATAAACTCAATTCCGGTGAATGCTAAAACTCGTAATTCGACCAACAAATCGGTTTTAAAATTTTTTTGCGCATCATTTTTTCAGAACAGTTCGCTAAAACGAGTAAAAACGCACCTTGTTTACAAGATCGTTTACAGGAAAGCATTCTCCACGTTCGAGATAAAAAAATTGAAGGGCAACAACTCGTGTTTCCATTACACAAAAGCATTTGGGTCACGTAGTAGAAATGCGTCGATGTTATTGGGTAAAATTGTCGTGTGTTTTAAAGTCGAAAACCTGATCACCTGACGTAACCCGACTTTCTCATTCATAAATATCGCTTGAGTACGCATGCGCCGTGGTCGAAATCGACAGAATCACAATGGTGTTTGGCTTCGCTCACCGAAACCATGCGTCGCGTAAACAACAGGATTTTTACCGAATGTTGAATAAATGTTCAGTATTCTTTATCGTAAGTGTAATCAGGAATACATATCGTGACATCTATAAGATTTTAGATGAGTTATTTAGTCGGAATGAAGCAAAACAGACCGTCCGTTAGTAATCTGAAAGTGATAAAATTTCTTACGGGAGTTTTACAGTAGTCAGTACAATATTTTTGCCAAATTGCGTTTCCTAAATATTTCTAAAGCTGTAAAATGCCAAATATGTTCCGAATGTATGTTCAGGGGTTCAAATTAATGTATCGTGCATCAAATACCATCCATTATTTCATTTTATTTGTCAATTCCAACGACTTGACAGACACCGTTTTTGAACCCATTTTGAAAGGTTCAACACTGCTTGACAGCCTGGCACTCGGAAATCGACAGCACTACTAGTAGGGTTAAGAGACAGTCAGGAAGAAGTAAAACATGTTCTTAAAATGTCAAGTTTTATCTTGGATATATTTCCTGAAATGAATTTAGTAAATTGTCATGCACATTGAGTCATTTTGCACAATTCCACTTGAGAAAAACCAATCCATTCATACAACATGAAATCTCTAGTTTTAGGTGATCGATTGGTTACGTGGTTGATCTACTAGGAGATCAATAAATCGATCACGTGGACCAAAAATCAGGGGATCAATGTTTTGATCAGCCCGTGCTGTCTTATTCCGAGGCCTGTTCAACATTTTAGGGAAAACCCCTGATTGGGATTAAATATCGCAATTCAGATCTCGTTCATTCCAAATTAGGAAGGATATGGATTATTTAAATTGACAAAAATATTTTCATAACTGAAACAATGCTAGTAATTGGGGTGCAGTTGTCGGTAGGGGATGGGAATTGAGCCATCTCCGATAGACTGCACCCCTAGAAGTCTGACTTTGTGGTGAATGATCAATTCACAGTTCAATGTTTATGTCAAATTTGAGGGTATATTACTTTATTCTAAGCTTTAAACTCTATCTCATAACCATTAAATATGGCGGCGGCAAAAACACAAAAAAACTCAATAGCAATCAGGACGCCGGTGGCAAAAACTGATAAAAACTCAATTGAGGTAAAAAAAATACTGAAATTTCAGTATCCGGTGGCAAAATTTTGGACTTCTATGAATCCCTGACCAATGGGATACGACATTCAGGTCTAATCTGAAAAAAAAAGATCACTTAGTTTGTGTGCAAGAGAATGCCTCATTTTCTTGTCTTTTGAGAACAGTTTGAGGGGGTACATGTACATGTCAGTACAGTGCCACAAATAACACAACACTAACACAACATCACACAACAGACCAATATAATACTGTTGTGCTTTGCATTAAATTATAATAATACGTATGCTCTGTCTCTGAATAAATACATTTTTTTTAAAAATTGTAATAGAAAATTACATCTCTGCTTATACAAGATGGCAGTGTATGTACGTGTAGTATTCCCAACTATAACGTCTCTCCCAATTCTATAGATAAAATTCAGTCAGTCGTTCCAATAAATTTGATCCTCTAAAATCATTAAAATGAAGAAGAAATAATGGATTATCTGTGATTTTTGTATAATTTTTTGTTCTTGATCACCCCCTGGAGTGTGATCACCCCTTGAAATTTGATCACCAACTAAAATTTCACTTCCTGCGACTGAATTATTAGAAGGTAAATACGAAATGGTCTATTTGCTTGCACCAATTAAATGATGATAAATGTAGATGCATATATATTTGTATACGTGGAAATTGAAACATTCAAGACTGAAAACAATGTACAATCTAAATAGGTCCGAAAAGTAAACACCATGAAGTACTTCAAGCCATTATAGCCAGTTCTACAAGGCCATAAATTTCCATATCTCAAGTGTATATAAGGCCCTCATTGTAATCTGTATCATGTAGCCAGGGTAATAAGTAGTGCCCGATGATCAATAAATACAAGAATCTGACACTTTTTTGTGCAAAATGCTGAATTAATGTCTCCCATTAAAGCGGTGATGCATGGCTCCACGTCTCTACGCTGGGTGATGAATGGTACTGGAAAGGTAAAACGGAATGTGAAGAAATGTGGGAAAAAAACTCAACAGGTTTATTAATATATTTTATAGGTCGATCTTAAAATCTACACGTATCCTGGGAACACTAGTCAATGGACTAATAATTAGATCACAGGACCGTATCTATGTAGTTTTTCATGCACGTTGTACATGTATGTAAACAGGCGATGATCAAATTTATAAGAGTGTCACTGATCAAGATTTTAGGCAAAATCTGTTGGGGTGACTGGATAAATGTTGATAGCGTGGTTGGATCACAGGAGCTCGTTATCATTGTTAATTGGTTAATAACGTTGATGGAGATGGACGTACGGACATACATGATAACGACAATACCCTTCGGACAAAACTGCCAGAGGGGCAAAAATGGATAGTGCAAGGTACATTGTACTTTAAGCATCTTCCAAGTAGGTTTGGAAGTTGTCCATCAAATAATAACTGATGTGGTATGGTCAATAAGTTAATGACTGGCAGGATAAAGGGCCATAATGTGTTAAGGGTAAGGGTCATTGAAATGTGTTAAAACAACCTGACATTGCACATCTGCAAGGTACAAAGCATCTTCCATGTAAAGTGTCAAAGTTGTCCATCAAATAATAATGGAGATATGGCTCGGACAAGAAATTGTTAGATCCCGCAGCCCGATGGGCTGAGGGGTAAAAAATCATGCATCGTCCATCAAATTTCACAGATAATTTATTTAGATTGGCACATTTAAAGAAGGGGAAACAGTTTTCATAGTTTAGTGGTTTTACTGACCGACTAGTTCAACAGTGTGGCAGTCCGAAACATTCAGCACAGCATCCATTTAACAGGACAAGGGTTAATATCCTGGCCATAAAAGCCTGTGTATATCTCAAAATGTTCTGCACAATCTGAACCGTCAATCGTCTCTAATTCTTCACAAACAGATTTTTTTTCTGGGTTGTACACCTCTTTACAGCATTAGAGAATTAAATCGTATTTGAGATTTAATCAATTTTTTTTTTTTTTTTTTTTTAATTCTTCACCTTTGCCTTGAAACTGGGGCAAATACTTTGTCACATGTGGAAGAAGACTGTAAACTGTACTTTAGCAGAGAGAAACAATGACAAGTACATGTACCTGGATCGATGAAGACCCAGATATTTCTTCCGATTGAAAAGAAGAAATAGCATCAGTAACACATCATAAGTGACAGACATGAATGAGTACAAATGTAGTTATTCGATATAAAATCAATTCCTCTCATGTAAAATTGCTCGTTGTTGAAAATTATGTGATGGAGCTTTGATCATAATCGTCATCCCTGAGCTGGAGTTACATGTAACAACATAATTTTCCACTTTTGCCACAATTTTTTGGACTAGGTGACCTTGACCTTTATTGAACCTTTTGAACTCAAAATAAACAGGGTTATTCTCTGCTCCCTGTGCAAGGTAGGCATCAAGTTTTTAACCAATTCAGGACTTGAAACAGGAAATTTTTCATTTTTTACAGGTTCTCTGGCCTTTGACCTAAGTGTAAACATCAAATTAAGCTTCTTCTTTTTCCCTATATTAATCGGAACTGCAGATTCTCTTATCATTTTTTTTTTTTGCAGAATGGTTTAGCCCAAATGACCTTGACCTTTGACAAAGTGACTTCAAAATCATTGGAGAGCTATTCCCCAATTATACAATTGAATGTATAACAGTATATGTTAACAGGAAAAAGACCTTGTTATAAATTTCCCACTTTACTAGGTGTTTTTTTTTTAACAAAATGGTGGAATCATTTTCAAAGACTATTAAACCAGAAAATTTTAAGAGCATTATTGTTAAAAAAAAAGAAGATTATCTCCCATTTACTGTATATTCCTGTGTTAAATTCAGGCTTTTTGTAGGTATGAAAATCACCCTTCATGACGTTTTTTTCTAACGGAATGACTGTATCTGTTTCTTGAAAAAATTCAAGACTTGGCCACATCTGAAGTGCCCCAAAGTGGGAAGTGCCCTAGTGACATACTGAGCTGATAGCTGGGCCAGCTGTGACAGGCAGGGATAATGCATGCAGCCCAAGAGCAGCCACATGTGACACTACTGACCTATTTCCTAGCCACAGATACATGTACCAGACCACAGGGTCTGAGCATGCAGGCTGGGGGTGAGTGAGTGGTCCACTGCACGAAGTCTCTCAAGGTCTAGCAATTTAGGCACATTAAATAAGATCAGGTGGCAGGTTCTCTTGGAGGTTATTCACCTGGTTGGCCACAGTGCAAAGGCTTGATCCACCACAACTGTTTACCAGCACAAACAGCTTTGAACACAGAGTGAGCCAGAATATTATAAACATGCGCGACATGTACAATGGGGTCCGTGTAACACTTGACAATTCAGCTTTCCATCTTGTAAAATTGAAAATAGAAAGATGGAAAGCTCTACATCGCTCCCGTATTCGAGCTTTCCATCTCGCAAAATTGAAAGTAGAAAGATGGAAAGCTCTACATCGCTCCCGTGTTCGAGCTTTCCGTCTCGCAAAGTTGAAAGCTGAAAGATGGAAATCTCTACATCGCTCCCGTGTTCGAGCTTTCCATCTCGCAAAATTGAAAGTAGAAAGATGGAAAGCTCAGCATCGCTCCCATATTCCAGCTTTCCAAAATGAGTTTATATCATATAGAAATACGAGAGCGATACCGGTACTTTATTGATTGATCTGGTTTCTCCAAACTTACAACATTTGCATTTACGACAAACGTGTGCGTGTAACCTTGCACAGTTCAATTTTCGTATTTTTTGTTTTTGGTTTCGCAAAATCAAAAATTGAAATTTGACCGTCAATTTTCAATTTTTGATTTTCGGTTTCGGTTTCTCAAAATCAAAAAGTTGAAATTTGACATTCAATTTTCAATTTTTGTTTTACTTCGTCCAAAAATGAAAATCAAATATTGAAAATTGCCTCGACTTGTCCGTTTTTTCGTTTTTTGATTTTAACATTGACGCTTCAATGTTAACTGCGCACGCGCAAGACTTATGATGTCACTTTCGGTCCGCAGAGTAGTATGGGAAGCGCAAATCGGGTTGTATAGGCAGGTTTGGAGCATAATATGGAAAACCAGTAGGGGGAAAGATACAGTACGCCAATAAAATGAGCACTATAGATGCGGAGACGATGCGCAGACGATGCGGAAACGATACGCGCACGATGCGCAAACGATCTCCGCACGATGCGAATAACGCGCGGAGTTCCCTCGGAGATCATGCGGGCATTTATAGACTGCCACTTCGCACAATGCGCAAAGAATGCGTACAATTTATCATTGTCGTTAATTCGTAATTCCATCTGCAAACTGTGTGTTCTTTATAATATTTCTCAATAATCTGTCAGTCAAACACGAGATATGTGTCTGAATCTGAATTATTTTATGATTTTACGACCTCCTTCGCCCGGCTTCGGTCCTGGAGAAACTTTCAAACCAGTCGCAATAAAGAGGTGCGAAAACGTGCCCCGATGGCGATAGGTTTTATTGTAGCATGAACCGAATGTGCTGATTGAGAGTATTATTCGTAGATGAACCTAACTTGAAATGAAAGTACTCAAAGTACTGATGTCTGGATCGCCAATAATGGATTTAAAGTTTCAAAACGTTTCAGCCGATAGCAGATGTATGGATAAATGTGGAGATTTTCTCCAATTTGTGGACGAGTGTTTGGGAAATCACAACTGGAACACAGTTTAATTTTCAAGGAAGTGAATTTGTGAAGGCGGCTCATTTAGAAATATGCTAGGTATTCATGGTAGCAAGGAACTATCTACAGTAATATGCTTAAAAGTGGATCGTCTGCGTCAATGTCTTCTACTAGTTTTTGCGAGCAGATTTTCATAATTCATGCAAGTTTATTGCGACAAAACGACAAATACGTGAGACTGGATAGTTTTATTAATAGTTCTGTGTAGCACAGATATTTGCAAGAGCTGCATGAGTTTGCGTTAAGTCCCCATTACTTATATATGCCTGCATGGTTTTTATAGTAAATTTGTTTGTTGACAACGATATAAACGTTGGAGAGACAATTTGTGCGAAAATTCCTGTTGTTGTTGCTGTACGATCATTGCGTATATAATTTAGTTTGAAAAAGTTTGAACACCACCAACAACAAAACTTTTCGAAAGCGGTACCCGACAAATTCTGTTGTTTCCGCTTTCGGAAAGTTTTGTTGTTGTTCAAACGTTTTGAAACTAAATTATATTCGGTGAGCAGAGTCCCCCCGGAATACATAAATTTGCACTGGACAGAATCCGGTCAAGTTCGCAAGACGAGAAAAATGTAAATACTATTGTTGTTGCTTCGACACATATCTCCTCTGGAAATATATTCCATGCAGTATGAGTACACATTAAAATAGTAACGAACGCCGACTTCACGGGAAAGAACGTACGAGTATTGGAAACTGGGGTCTTTATAATCCCAGAACCTGAACCTGTAAAGTGCGACACTCAGATCAAGATTTGCAACGTATGATCGTACAGCAACATTAACAGGGATTTTCGCACAAATTCTCTCCAACGTTATCGTTGTCAACAAACAAAATGCGAACTATAAACACCAGGCATATATATTATAAGTAATCTGACTTACCGCAAACTCAGACACACACGAAACCGAACAAACGGCAAACACCACGAGGTTTGAGCCGATCACCCGGAACCAAAGAACAAAAAAATAGTCCACGGATTCAAGCAATCCCTGTGCGAAGAAATGAATATGAAATATACTCAAATTCAGATTTCGTTTTATTTCTAGTTAACATGAAACGATTACGACTGTTTTTTTCTTCATTTTCTGGTTAATACCCTGATATAAGACTCAACCACAGTGGAAATAACGGGCGGAGTGATACAGGACAACCCAGGGTCATTCCATTATAGTGCACGTACACATTTGCATATATTTCGTGAGTGGCAGCATAGTCTGGTCGCACCGCTACGCCGTGGCGATCCAGACAAAAATAGTCCACGGATTTAAGCAATCCCTGGGCGAAGAAATGAATATGAAATACACTCAAATTCAGATTTCGTTTTATTTCTAGTTCACATGAAACGATTACTACTGTTTTTTTCTTCATTTTCTGGTTAATACCCTGATATAAGACTCAACACAGTGAAAATCACTGGCGGAGTGATACAGGTTAACCCAGGGTCATCCCATTATAGTGCACGTACACATTTGCATAAATTTCGTGAGTGGCAGCATAGTCTGGTCGACACCGCTACGCGGTGATGATCCAGACAAAAATAATAAATTTACATGTAATTTTTACATTTTTAAACTGAAACTTACCTTACTGACATATGCGTTCGTGTGCAAACACGGACTAACAAGTGAAGAAATTAAAACAATAGCACAGTTCATTTCCCGCCTAATCACCCACGCCAGCACTCAATCACAATAGATCTCCACTTCTTACTCTTAAATGTAAAGATCCCAAGCGGGGAGGTCGGGTGGGACCATTACTCTGTCAGTAAGGTAAGTTTCAGTTTAAAAATGTAAAAATTACATGTAAATTTATTATATTTTTTACACAGTGAAACTGACCTTACTGACATATGCGAGAATCCCAAAGCAGGACGGAGGGAAGTTAAAGTGACAGCGACTAATGGCGTGAGGACTAGACGGAAGTCAGCAAGAGACTTCATGCTGGCCATAAAACTTAAATAAGAATAGGCTTCCATAAAGACTCAATAGTGACAGGGTCATATAACGGTATCGTAGACACTGTCCCTATAGTAAGCCCAGACCTCCCAGGCTCATCGGCGCTGACATAATGGAAGTTATATACACGTGCCCCCCCCCCTTTTTTGAAAGAAAGTTTTTTATGAGGAAACGTGTTCTTACCATTAAAAACCGATAAAAAACACACAGGCCTCTAGTGTCTGTGTGCTGACCCGACCCCGGTGATCTGCTGCGCTGTCACCAGTGGTCCCAAGGAATATAGGTCGTCCTTGATAAGTGTCATGTCTCTCAAGTAGTATGATGCGAAGGTTGTGTGAGATCTCCAAAAACAAGCCCTCATAATATCAGTTACCGACCTGTTGGTCCACAAAGGCCAGGACGCCCCAAGCGCCCTGATCTCATGTGCAGAGACATGTTTATGTATACTTTTGTCTTTTTGAATTTGGTGCTAATACTGTTATATGGAAATGGAATAGGTCTTTGGATTATGGACGCGGATATTCTCTAATGGACGACGGCTGGATTATGAATGACGGACTAGACGCTTGTAATCACACAACGCAGCCTGCATCGATGACACTCCATCGTAGGCTAACCTAATAGTTTTGGAGAGCCAAGAAGAGATAGTGTGTTTAGATATCTCTTGTTGGCTCCGGGGACAAAATGGTATAAATAATCGCCTTCGCCCAGCACGTAGTACTTTAGTGCGACTAATATATACAGTAAGGGCACGAACCGGACACATAAGGTTGTCCGATTCTAACCCTGAGGAAAGGAAATCAGCTAAAGCTGGAACCCTAAATTCTCTACAAGAAGTGTCGTACAGAGATTGGTTCTTGGCTACAAATTCAGGAATGGTAGTAAGTACCACATAAGTCCATCGAGAATCATGCCTAATTTCCCTAGCATCCAAAGCGTGTAGTTCTGACACGCGAGCCGCTGAAGCCAAGGCTAACAAAAAAACTGTTTTGTAGGATAGGAATTTCAGATCGGCTGTAGTTATGGGTTCGAACGGAGGTTCTGATAAACTCCGTAGAACTAATGCTAAATCCCATTTAGGAAGTTTTGGTACAGAGACAAGCCTGTCAATCCTAAACGATCTAACCAGAGCTGTTAGATTAGGATCAGAGGCAGGATTAACGCCAGTAGACAGGTTAATAATCCTAGATAATGCTGATCTGTAACCGTCCACCGTAGATGGAGCAAGACCCTTGTCTTGAAACAGGTGTAACAAGAAATCTGCTATCTGCTGAACAGAGGCAGAACGGGCATTAATGTTTCTTCCAGTACACCACTCATGGAAGACCCTCCACTTCCCTTGATAACAAGCTGATGTGGAGGATCGAGTGGAAGCAACCATTCTTCTCGAAGCTTCCCTAGAAAACCCAACCTCAGTGAGCTGATCCTTGAGCACTTGCAAGCGTGCAGATGGAATGCCTGAGGTTTGTGGTGGAAATTGCTGACTTCGGTTGACGAAGTAGTTTTTCCCAAAGAGGTAGTCGTCTTGGGACGTCTACCAGTAATTCCAGAAGGTCGGGAAACCACGGGCGAGCTGGCCACCAAGGGACAATTAGATAAACGACGCACGGATGCGCGCGTATCTTTTGTAGAACTAGAGGCAGGATTGAAGGGGGCGGGTAAGCATACGCTATTAGACCCGTCCAATCCTGCGATAGAGCATCGACTCCCACTGCTAGAGGATCCAGTACAGGGGACATATACAGAGGGAGTTGATGATTCAGGTGAGTAGCGAACAGATCTATCAGCGGTTGTTCCCAAATCTGAGCGATTTGGCGCAGAATGTCTGTGTGAAGCTGCCACTCCGTCGGTATAATCTGATGTTTTCTCGACAGTGCGTCGGCTAGTACATTCAGATGTCCTGGTATGTGTCTGGCACGAAGTATGATATCGTTCTGCCAGCACAGATGGTAGAGTATCTCGGTCTGCTTCAGAAGCTTCGAGGACCGAGTTCCCCCCATCTTGTTGATGTAAGCTAAGACAGTTGTGTTGTCTGTAGCTACCAGAACCGACTGGCCTTTGAGGTCCTGTATCAATAAGAGTATTGCTCGATTGACGGCCATGAACTCTAACACATTGATATGGAGTAACCTCTCCTGCGGAGTCCAATAGCCTGATATCGACTTGGATCCAAGGTGGGCCCCCCATCCTTGCATCGAAGCATCCGTGAACAGCTGATGAGTAGCTTGAAACGGAAGCAGTGTTACACCAGGCATCACGTTGAGAGGGCCATCCACCATAATAGGTGATGTTTGACTTCCTCTGTGACAGGAATCATGGGATTCCTGTGCCTGTGTGGCCAATGCTGATTTAAATAGATCATTAGTGGCCGTAACTAATGACCTGATCGGCCTCGTGGTGTGACATCCTGTGTGGATGTCAGTAGACCGATTATTGATGCAAACTGGATGGCAGTGCGGCAAGAATGTCTGATGAACAGTGGAATGTC
This sequence comes from Hanleya hanleyi, assembly GCA_036873755.1. NCBI lineage: Eukaryota > Metazoa > Mollusca > Polyplacophora > Lepidopleurida > Hanleyidae > Hanleya > Hanleya hanleyi. The sequence goes on from JAVTVY010052509.1 coordinate 55,090, forward strand.
GCGACATATCTTGCACCAACGAACTTCCGGTGGCCGAGCAATGACCAATTTGGTGTCGTACGCCACGCCTAGGAAGTTCCGTTGTTGTGACGGTGTTATCTCCGATTTTTCCTCGTGTGGGAGATAACCCAGTAGTTCGAGGATGTGCCATACAAATGTTGTATCGCATCGGAGTTGTATTCTGCACATATTCCTGATAATGGAATCGTCTAGGTAAAAATGATATTTGATACTTCGACTGTGCAGATACGCCGCCACTGGCTGAAATACTCTGGTGAAGATCCAAGGGGAACTGGCTAGACCGAAAGGTAGGATCTGGAATTGGAGACGGCGAGCACCGACCAGGAATCTCAGGTACTTCCGGTAACTTGGATGAATCGGGATATGCAGGTAAGCATCCCGAAGATCCAAGGAGGTTAACCATTCCCCTTGAACCAGAGCGGTCCTGATGGACCGGAAGGACTCCATCCGAAAGTGAGGGGGTTTCATCAGGAAGTCCTTGTTCAGCCTGCGCAGATTTATTATCATGCGCATTTCCGGTGTATCCTTCTTTGGCACAAGGAAGACCGGAGAATAGAACCCGGGGGACCGGTCGTGGACCGGAAGTTCTATTACTGCATGCTTCTGGATAAGTTTGTCCACAGATGCCTGTGTTACCAGAAGGTGTGCCTTCCGTATAGGTATACGGGAGGGCTTGGGAGCAGCAGTAAGGGGTGGATCTATAGTAAATTCTAGGGGGTAACCGTATCGAATAGTACGGATTACCCACGGATCCATCCCCAGTTTTTGCCAATTCCGCCAAAATCCTTGAAGTCGTCCCCCGACCGGGAGACTGGATTTCGGCGGGACCGGAAGTTGAGGCAATTCGTGGTCCCGCCATGTCATGAGATTGACATGGCCCGAATCGTCACCGGCCCTGCTGCTTTTTGCCACGACCTTTCCCTTTTCCTTTATAGTTGTGATTGGTCTGGCCTTGCTGTTGTGGCATGCGACCCGCCGCTTGAGACTTCCCTTTTGGACCGGAAGCGGAAGTAGTCGGCCTAGGTTGCTTGGCTGGTGGACCGGAAGTGTCCGTAGAAATACGTTTTCCTGTCCCCATACCACCCGCTCTAGGCGGAGGATTAGGCTTAGCCTTCTCCACCGTATCCCTTAGAGACGCTATAATGCCATTAAACAACAGCGAAGATGCTGGCGATTGCTCCTTCAAAGTACGAATGACTATATCAGGAGCATGGTTGACGACGGAAGACAAGTAAGCTTGTCGTCTCAGATGAACAACCATCGCAGCATTGAACGTGGCTAAAGCCATTGCATCAGCATTAGCTTTAGCAGCCACGTTCTGAAGATCCGCCAGTAATTGTAGCTCAGGACTACTACTGACTGCTAACTGCGAACGCGACAACCTGCTCAACACAGTGGATATGGCCGTTAGAAACCAGTCCATGTGAGAGGCTATGGCTACCCCCTGCCGCGCAGCTTCTTCAATAGTAGAAGACTGCTTATCAGTTAGCGGGATCAAGACCTTGGAAGGGACCTTGTTGCCTTTACATATGTCGGCAAGATCAGGTTCCGGTTCCGCGGCCTTAAAGTCATATGCCGAATCATGAATTCCGTACACTCTAGACGTGGGCTTCTCCACCGGAAGTGGTGCCGAAGCGGAAGCCGGTCTAAAGAGTGCACGTTTTCCCGTTCTCGTAATACGTTCCTGCATTGTTTTAGGCTGGGCTAAAACCGTATCAAGAACGGAACATAAACCATGAATGGCATCTGACGCAGGAAGTGACGACGTCTGCATGGTAGTTGTCGACGGAGCCTCTGCCATAGTATGTAGGCGAGAGGACGTCGGCAGTGGGGGTCGTGACATATTAGGGTACAACTCGTATAGAGCTTCTAGTACCTCTGAATATGAACGTCTCTCCGGATCATGATCACTGTCATTATCCTCAATGGATTGACGTTGCGCGACCCCCTGACGTCTCATCGATGGGTCAGTAGACAAATCAATCGGATCAGACGATACTACCGGAAGCTGTGTCGGAACCGGGGATGGAACCTGAACAGTACCGGAAGCGGAAGTCAAGAGTCGCCGGAACTGATCTAGTTCAGCTGCCTGTTGTTCCATTCTTTGCAGAATAACAGCAGACAGAGAACCATCAATAACCGGAACTCCCGTATTGATTTGTGGACTGTTAGAGACCCGCCTATAAGGGGATGCAATAGGCCTAGCCCACTGCATTTCCGGACGAACCGGAAGTCTCAACCCACCGGGGTTTGTCACAACAGGTCTCCTTATAGTGGGACCGGAAGGACGAAAAGTCCTAACCGGAATCCCGGAGTTAACCATACCGGAACCCGCAGGCGACCGGAATTGGCTGACAGGAAGTTGATAATGAGCCCTATATGGGTTTATGACACCCGACCCAGAACCATTCTCAGTCATACCCTGTTGTGACTGGAACAATGCCGTATTGTTTCTATTAACACTCTGAGGTATTAAGTGTGAAACTGGCATTGTTCCCGCAGAACAATGACCTCGATCCCCTGCGTTTGTCAACCCAAAGGTGTTCAATTGCAAGGGATTTAATCCTACCCGGCCTTGCGTGATAACTCCCGTGACTGGGGTATTACGTAAGGTCGTGGAGTTTACTCCTGGTAAGACCATGGATACATTGTCTCTATATCCACCAGAGGTATTGTCTGCTGTGCTGAAATTAACTATACCTGGTATTACACCATAGTTATTTACAGCACCACTTACCATGCCTAAGGCTGCCCCTGGAGCAACAGGGAGTGTCGAAATTGGTTGACGACCAACAAACGACACCTGGGAATTATTAGATATCGGGGTATTCCCAGCGGGAGTCCCCCCAGTGATATCATTCCCAACAGCACATACGGGCGTACTTACAACGTCACCAGTGTTTATGCCCGGCGTCAAAGTGGTCCTCATCTCGGATTGCGTCTCGATTTCCATGGGGGACACACTTTCGGGAAGATCTAGTTCCACTGTGACCTCGGCTGACTCTCCCGTATCTTCATCTAGGACGGACCCCAATACTTTTACCTGTTTCTTCCTTTTACCTGTGGACAGATCAGAAACAAAAGTACTAGTGCTTGGCGCAATACCTTTATCTAATAAAGAACGTAAAGGGCCCATCCAAGGACTGCCAATCGATGCAGGCTTCTTCGCCGTCCCATTTTCAATAAAATGGGAGGGCGGAGTCATGATATTAGTCTCCGACATTAAACCAGGGGGAAGGGAACCCGCACGAGACCCGGTCATTAAATCTTGAAATAAATCATCGGGCCATTGTTGACACTCCTGACATCTATGGGTACAATCACAAGCAATATTGCCTCGACACGCAAGACAAACAGAATGTAAGTCGGTCGTTGATTTAGACTTCCCACAGACGGAACAGAACATAGAGGCCATTATTTTATCGACAGATATACACAAGAATACTTCCCAACTTGATATTTTCGTTGCTTTGTAGACTTGTAGATGATGTTATCACTCGTTGTAAACGTAAAATCCTTCCGTAATACGCTGGAGCTTTACACACGATCTTTACAGTAGCTAGCTAAGTAAAGAAGTGAAGATCTATTGTGATTGAGTGCTGGCGTGGGTGATTAGGCGGGAAATGAACTGTGCTATTGTTTTAATTTCTTCACTTGTTAGTCCGTGTTTGCACATGAACGCATATGTCAGTAAGGTCAGTTTCACTGTGTAAAAAATATGATACTCGTAGTCCATATGATAGCACCGAATTCAATGTTAGACAACCAGAATCTAATGCCGAAGTCTTTCGCGCCATTGCTTGTTTACTACAAAAACACAGCCAATGAAAACACGGGATCCCCGGAACTCCGCCCACTGTAAACAAATTAATGGGTCACAGACCAGCACGTGATTGCGGGAGAAGTTATTTGTTTCCAGTTTCTAAAGAATGTGTGAAATTTACAACCGAGTGTCATTAATGAAATATAGAAGCGGCTTCCCTGTCGGGATAAATATCGGAAGATTTAAAACATATTACTCAATTTATTGCAGAAATTAGATGAAATACTAGGACTGAATATTTCCGAATATTTACGTGTGTGTGAGACACAAACAATGTTCTAGATTTATACTGTCGACGAATAGGAGTCTGTGTGTTTACTGATTATCCGTACGGCCGTAATAGTAACTTTTGCCACGGCCCCTACAATTGCAAGATTTCCTTGTGGAATGTGCATAATTACAGAGCCACTTCACACAGAATACAAATATTTTAAATTTTGATTTTCATTAGAGGTAAATCCAGCGTGTCTGTCAGTTTCTTCTGTCTTCTTCTTGCCCACTTTTCTTTTCCCTCTGTTAACTTTTGAGCACTTATATCAATCAACTTCAAATTTTTGGGGGAAGATACCTGCTATATTTTTGACAGAGAAAGTGACGTTGCAGATTTTGAAACCACTGACATATATATATTAATTCAAGAATATCTCCGTGCCATTTCCAGGAGCTACAGGTAAAAGGTGAAAAGATCATGTGATTGTTTTTTTTTTTCAGCTTTTTTTTTGTGCCGATTCTGAAAGATGTTCATGTATATATACATTTCTTCAACAACTGAATTTCACAGAGAGAGTGACCTTGCAGATTTTAAAACCACTGACATATATATATTAATTCAAGAATATCTTCGCGCCATTTTCAGGAGCTACAGGTAAAAGGTGAAAAGATCATGTGATTGTTTTTTTATTATCTTTTTTTTTGTGCCGATTCTGAAAGATGTTCATGTGTATATACATTTCTTCAACAACTGAATTTCACAGAGAGAGTGGCCTTGCAGATTTTAAAACCACTGACATATATATATTAACTCAAGAATATCTCCGTGCCATTTCCAGGAGCTACAGGTGAAAGGTGAGAAGATCAGGTAATTGTTTTGGGGGGTTTTTTTAGCTTTTTTTTTTGTGTCGATCCACCTGGGGGAAAGTTGAAATTTCATATCCCGATAGTAATTCCTGCAACACCAAAACACCCATTATTTTTTTTCTCATATAAACATTGGTAGCCCCATTTGCTCAAATTTGACAGCAGCTCAGCTCCATAGTAAAGATGTCTCGCAATATTATTTAATGTATTCTACACAGAAATATACTAACACTCTGAAAAAAATAGATTGAAATTTAATCTGAATTGAAGATAATCAAATCAATCTGAGATTGAAATTTCCAGTCTATTAGATGGAATACATGCAATCGGAAAGATTTTGTTATGATTATATATTCCCCTTATATCTATGTTTTCTCTTCTCGCCGTGCATCATAATTGTTCGTTCATGTTTAGTCCCGAAGTGTATTGTATTGTTTAATGTAGTTCAATGTGCGAGGCGCAGTTATAAGCTCGTCTTAATGCGCTCCCACTTGCAAAAAAATGCAATAAAGCATCGTTTAAACCAAAGATTTCTCGCGGATTCCAATATATTGAATTTTCACTCTAATTGTTTTTGAGAGTAAAACAGTCGTGTGCACTCAGAAGAATATCACAATTGTGTTTATCACCTCTTAGGATCAGATCACCATGAAGATATGTGGTTTGCCCAACATATCGAGCTCTAAAAGCTCATCATAGCCATTAAGCATTAGTTTACCGAGTTTTTGAATTGATTACTTAGAATTTTGTTTGATCGTCGCTATATAGCTGAAATATTGCTGAATGCGACGTTAAGCCTTAATTCTCTCTCTCTCTCATAGCCATTAAAGGAGTACTTACCTTATTTTTGAGTGTGACTATATTTATCAGCAATCGTATTCCAAGCCTTATTATACAAAACTAATATGTTGATAGAATGCGAAATAAAGGAAATATTGACTATTTGTTGCTCGCAACGGCGTGCACTGGGCGCCGCCATTGCACCATTGCGTGACGTTTTTAGATGAGCGGAAGTCAGTTTATACTCATCTAAAAACGTCACAACGTCATGGAGATTTAAGGTTGATCGTGCTGGTCATGCCGATAATTCGCAGGAGAAGCAACCCAGTAAATTCACTGACGTTCTAGTTGATTTTAGAAGTTCCAAGTGTAACCATGAAAATGTTTATGAACTTAATTAGCATCGTCGTTCAACTGAAATCACTTGACAATTTCAGAGGACGCTCTTTTAGTTCACCGCTCAGTTTCAAATTTTGTCCGAATTGAATCGGGCAGGTTCCAGCTGAGAAACTTTGGGAAGAAATTGTTCAGTTGGCGAAGATAACCTAAACCAATTTCCTTCTAGGAATTCCCCCCATGAGATTTGCCTCGCCAGTTTTTTCCTCGAATTAAAACTCGAACCCGGAGTAATTCAAATGCCGTAGTTGGAACGTCCCTGGATCAAGCGTTAGCCGTGACGTCCTAAATGCTGACGTCATCAGTCACGTCACAAATTGTAATAAAACTAATAGGGTATCGCCCCCAACGAAAGTAAAATAGTTGGTTATATTTCTTTAAGAGTCCAACCTTTGTAATAAACATATATAAAATAAGGTAAGTACTCCTTTAAGCTCAGGCAATATTCGGATGGGTGACCGGGTGCTGTACTGGCTGGGCTGATCAGTGTCCAGGGTAATAGGAACTGTGAGCACTCTAGCGTTCTGGCACAAGGAGGCACCGACGTGATATGACTGAATCAAGGTTGAAAACAACATTAAACCCTACTACTCACCCACTCCAAAAAAGACTGGGAACACTAGGTCTAGACACAAGCAGGTTTATCTCCACTGACTAATGAACCCTTATAGGTATACGAAGTATCATCTAGAAACTGGATAATATTGGTAAGACTTCGCAATGATATTTTTCAGTATCGTGCCGGTATATGGCATGATTCTCAAATTGAAAATCTACATTTGATTGAAGGGATAGGTTTCAAAATGTTACAAATTTATCCAATCAAGAATCAACCTTCTTTTCAAATATTGGCAGTTAGCAAAATATTCTGAACATTTTAAAATGTTTAGAATTTTTTTCTTATAATAATAAATGTCTGTAAGATATCTGTGTAATTAGTAATTGTGGTAAATGCCCATTGACAATATTTAAGCAAAATTTAGGTTTTCATAAACATTGAATCCCTACTCATATATGATTTTTTTTTTTTTTTTCTATATTGACTATATGAGAACATCAGAATGCCAAAAAATGTCCAGTGGAATATCAGTGATATTCTTCTCGTACGGTATTGCAAAGTATCAACCAAATGCCTGTCCTGAAATCGTTTTTAGTCTGTTACAGCCCAGTTAGCAGGAAACTTGTGCACGTGAACCAAGGTAGTAAATGACTGCTCCCTTTCCTAGCTGCCAACAACTAGGTCACCACTGGATTTCCCAGTTTAGCATTTCTCACATCATATTTCCCCGTTCTGAAGTAGCTGGAATTATTTTCCCTGTCCCTTTATGTGTATCAATAATGTGCAGCATTCATTCATTAAACGGAAAGAGAGGAAGATATTTTGTTCTCATATTTTCGAGTGTCACTATAATTCATTCAAGCCGACTCATCGTCAATCACTGACATGCTTTGCCCATCCTAACTCTGAACTTCGTCAAACTGGTACGGTAGAACGATCTCTCTTTTGAAGTTCTAGATTTCTTGGCTTTATTCCGTCCATGTAACTGTACATATACAATGTATTTATTGCATTGTTGACACTTTCGATTGTATGCTTTTCTCTATTGCCGGAAAACGGACTTGGTTATTTAGCGCACGATGTCCGCATGATGCGATCGGGAGCTGGACTCAGGCCAGCTTCGCTGCAGGAACAAGCTTTTCATGTTCGCGCACGATGCGAGGACCGTTTGCGCACGATGCGGAGATCGTTCGCGCACGATACATAAAGGGTTTGCGCACGATGCGAAGAGGATGTAGTGGTCATTTTATTGGTGTTCTGTATGGGAGTTTCACAACATTATATATCCCTGGAGCCAGGCATTCGAGTTAGATTATAATAGACCAACTGCACATCTGCAGAATCGAGTACGCATTCGTGCAGCAGGTGTGAAGCATTATATGGAGAACAACGAGGTTGATACACATAGAGTTTCATTAAAGTATGGTAGTATAATAAATACGTGGGACCCTAATCATAATCCCAGAAGGAACTTCCCGCGTCGATGCGTTGAAGCGTTTGACAAACGCAATGCGTTGAATACGAGTTATCTAGGTTTGAGGACGGGTTGATCGGGTTTTGTGACCTGCCTGTGAAATTTCAACCCTGAACCGTGCAGCCATATGCCATATACGGATTTCGCGGCCCATCACCGCGATGTTTACTCTTATTGGTATTACATCTTTGTTGGTATCTTTATAAGTACTATACTTTAAATCAATAACAAATAGCGGTTGTGATCATGAATGCCGTTCGCTTTTATAGTGCTCTAAACATATATTTTAGAAATGAGAAATCTCTATGCCAATAACCAATGAGACCAGCGGGATACCACCTGTCCATTCCGGTCTTGTGCATCTTCACAAGTGCAGGTAAATCGTGAATGGTTTACCCGGAAATTTTTGGTGATTCGAGTGAGTTCTTGAGTCGTTGCCTTAATCTCGAACATTTCATCCCCCAAGGTTATTTTGAATTAGCATGTCGGTATCCCAAGCCGGTGATTTTTGCTTTGACTCTTGATGTCGATTTCAGCCGGACATCAAAGTTATGCCAGCGATGTCACATCTCAAACTGTGCAGTGGATTGGCGTAATGAGCTAGCCGAGTCTGTTCACTAATTGGTTTGATTTAGAGGATACCCCTTGATCTATTTCTATCCAGAACTACCGTGGACGACTAACCAAGGCAGTGTATAGATACCCTAACAAATCGATCGATACACTGGCTCCCGAGGATGGCCTGGTGGGTCACATGCCTCTCACGCTTCACATCTCTTATACGATACGATTTGCGTTTTCTATTTTACTCGTCGTACCGGGAGTTACATCATAACCCTTCCACGTGCGAACTTAACATTGATACGTCAAAGTTAAAATCACAAAACGGAAAACGGACAAGTCGAGGCAATTTTCAGTATTTGATTTTCATTTTTACGTAAAGCAAAACGAAATTTGAAAATTGACTGACAAATTTCAATTTTTGAATTTTGTAATCCCAAAATCAAATACGAAGCTGCGCATCTGAAAACCCCTCGGCTCTGGGCGCCAGCCATTCATAATGTATTCAATTTAAAACAAGACTTCAGGAACACCAAGCAGTCAAGTAACAAATATACAGATTATGAAAATTTTTGCCATTAGAAATGGCCTCAAACGTTTCCGTCCAATCAGAGAAACCGGTATTCATTACATAAGTCTGTTGATGCATCGACGATGTATACCAAATTTTACATCGAACATTTGAAAATTATCTGAGATAGAGATCCCTAATGATTTCGCATAAATTAAAGATGGCCGCCCATCCTTCCCACCACTCAGAGAAACTGATGTGGTTATTCATTGCAAGTCTCTTGATACATAGATTCTGTATACCAAGTTTCATATAGAACACTGAAATGGTATCAAAGATAAACATCATTAAAGATTTTGCATAAATTAAAGATGGCCACCAAGGTTTCCGCCCAAGCAGAAAAACCAGAATCGTCTATTGATACATCGATGATGTATACCAAATTTTACATCGAGCACTCGAACAGTATCAGAGATAGAGATCATTAATGATTTTGCATAAATTAAAGATGGCCGCCCATCCTTCCCGCCACTCAGAGGAACTGATGTGGCTATACATTGCAGATCTCTTGATACATCGATGCTGTATACCAAGTTTCGTATAGAACACTTGAATGGTATCAGAGATATATATCATTGAAGATTTTGCATAAATTAAAGATGGCCGCCAAGGTTTTCACCGAATCAGGGAAACTGGTTTGGTCATTCCTTTGAAGTTTCTTGATGCATCGATGATCTATACCAAGTTTCACACTGAACAGAGAAATGGTACCCAAGATACACAAGATTAATGATTTCGCATAAATTAAATATGGCCGCCAAAGTTTCCAACCAATCAGGTCCAGATTCAATAGGTTTCTGGGTCATGAGCATATGGATGTGCAGTGCAAGTTTGGGGTGCCTAGGGTAAGTCGTTCTAAAGATATCTTGGTAACAAGAAAGCTGTGATGGTTTCGCATAAATTAAAGATGGCCGCCAAAGTTTCTAACCAATCAGGTCCAGATTCAATAGGGTTCTGGGTCACAAGCATACGGATGTGTACTGCAAGTTTGGTGTGCCTAGGGTAAGTCGTTCTGAAGATATCTTGGTAACGAGAAAGGTGTGACGGACAGACGGACGGACGGACAGACGTACATGACGACGACAATACCCTTCAGCCAAATTTTTGGCCGAGGGGTAAAAATGAAAATTGAGGGTCAAATTTCAATTTTTGATTTTGCGAAACCAAAAAACCCGAAAACTGAACTGTGCAAGGTTACACGCACACATTTGTCGTAAATGCAAATGTTGTAAGTTTGGAGAACCCAGATCAATTTTAATAAAGTATCGCTCTCGTATTTCTATATGACATAAACTCATTTTGAAAAGCTGGAATACGGGAGCGATGCTGAGCTTTCCATCTTTCTACTTTCAATTTTGCGAGATGGAAAGCTCGAACACGGGAGCGATGTAGAGCTTTCCATCTTTCAGCTTTCAACTTTGCGAGACGGAAAGCTCGAACACGGGAGCGATGTAGAGCTTTCCATCTTTCTACTTTCAATTTTGCGAGATGGAAAGCTCGAATACGGGAGCGATGTAGAGCTTTCCATCTTTCTACTTTCAATTTTGCAAGATGGAAAGTTGAATCGTCAAGTGTTACACGGACCCAATGTCATTGAACATGTACATCCTTATCCCGTAAATAACACCATACAAATGAAAGTGTGAAAGGTGCCAATCAGGCTTTTAGTATGGCAAACTGAATACCTTGATCTATCCAAAGAGCTAGCATGCCTTCTTGGGAAGTTCAAATCAGGAACTGAGCAAAACACTGAGAAACCCCTCTGCCTCGATTGTATTCAAATAGGGTATTGATTAAGACCCAGAGACTCAGTCCTTTTGTTTTGTTTTTTTTTGTTGGTTTTTTTTGCATACATGTAAATGTAGTATGTTATTTGGCAAAGTTATTTTAAAAGGAAGATTTGAGGTTGGGTGTTTACTTTGCATATCAAATCCTGGGACAGAATACCTGGAAGATACTGTCTACAGCCTTTGACACTTCGGGCTAAACCAATTCAGACCTCCGAAGCGAACTGAAATTGACAGGTGAGTGTTGTCTGTGGTAAAGTGATGGACTGTGCACCAACACAGAGCAGTCAACTTGAAATGAGCAAGCCTGTCAATCGAGTTGCGCCCCCAATGAAAATGCTTCACATTTGAATTATATTTGATCAGATTCGTAGCGTAAGCGAGCATAGGCATGCATGGATGTCTAGGCTAAAACAACACCAAACTGTTAACAGTTTCAGAGCCTGAAGAAAGTATCTTCTCAGGATTAGATCCTCATAGTATTAGGTGTTAGCAGACCCTTTGATATAAGAGCTCGAAAAGTAGTAAATAATATACAAAAAACAGTAAAAATTCAGAGCAGATCACTATTGGATAAATAACAGTGAACTTTTCAAATCTTAATAAATACAAAATAATAATAATAATAACAATATTTTGGGTGGCTATATATGTAGGGTTACCTCAAACACAGACATTTTTAGGGATGGCCTTATTATAGCTAATATTAAAGTTAACCCCCAAAACTATATGCATTGGTTTTAATATGATACAAATCTTTACAAATCAAAACTCTGATCTTTTCTTACAAATAGGCCGCTGATAATTAATGGTTCGTTTCCCGTAACCAGCCCTCATCTATATATTGAGGGCAAATAATTAAAATCCATGAGGGATTTACATTTTCATGAGTAAAACTTGCTCATTTTCTTCATATTTGTATACAATTGGTTTGCAAGTTAATAATTAATAATTATCACACTCACCAGGTGTATTTTTACAAGCAAGGTTACGAGAAACAAACAATTAATTAACAGTGGCCATACTGCATGGCAACGGGTCATTATGAGATAATATTTATATGTAGACATCCCAAATTATAGAGTGCATGTCACTACTGTAGCAACAGTTCTCAAAATTAAAGACCCTGTAATCATGTACCTTGGAGTGATGATGAATAAGTAGACTAGATAAAGATTGTGTAGTGGACTGATAGACTAGCAGTACAGGTCAGACAGACAGATCGTCTAGACATCCATCCCAGACAACTTAATATGCTATTAATACACCAGCGCCCATCAATACTATTGACAGAGTCATCACATAGCTGAGTGCAGTAAATGTGTGTGTGTGTGTCTTCTAACACATACTAAAAACATATGCCTCCTCCCTTCCTAAATCGAAACTGTGACACCGGATATCATCTCATGTAATAATAATATCTACAACCTTTAGACATACTTGAACTGTAGAACATTGTTGTCAGCTCTAGACTGATTAATTACATTCTCATAACAAAAATATGAGATATGAATACTGAAATAAATATGAACCGAAGACTATGCTGCCAAACCATAAGCTCCTGTATCTCACTGGTCCTATTACCAAGAGTACACCGAGGCCCAGTAATTCCGCTAATAATTTAATAACCCTATTAAAAAATAATAATAATAAAATAATGGATTATCTGCATGATTTTGGATTTGGTTGGTTGTTTGAAGTTTAACATCACACCTAACCTTATTGGTCACACAGCGACGATGACCCAAACAAACATACCCTAGCAAAACCCTAACACTAACAATACGAAGCTGCGCATCAAAAAACCCCTCGGCTCTGGGTACATTCATAATGTATTCAATTTGAACCAAGATGTCAGGAACACCAAGCAGTCAAGTCACAAATATACAGATTATCAAAATTTTTGCAATTAGAAATGACCCCTAAGATTTCCGTCCAATCAGAGAAACCGGTATTCATTACATAAATTTCTTGATGCATCAATGACGTATACCAAATTTTACATCGAGCATTTCAACGGTATCAGAGATAGAGATCATTAATGATTTCGCATAAATTAAAGATGGCCACCCTTCCTTCCCGCCACTCAGAGGAACTGATGTGGTTATTCATTGAAATTTCTCTTGATACATTGATGCTGTATACCAAGTTTCGTATAGAACACTGAAATGGTATCAGAGATATACATCAATAAAGATTTTGCATAAATTAAAGATGGCCACCAAGGTTTCCACCCAATCAGAGAAACCAGAACTGTCATTTGTCGTAAGTCTCTTGATGCATCGATGATGTATACCAAATTTTACATCGTGCACTTGAACGGTATCAGAGAACGAGATCATTAATGATTTTGCATAAATTAAAGATGGCCGACCATCCTTCTCCCCACTCAGAGGAACTGGTGTGGTTATTCATTGCAAGTCAGTTGATACATCGATGCTGTGTACCAAGTTTGGTATAGAACACTTAAATTGGATCAGAGATATATATCATTAAAGTTTTTGCATAAATTAAAGATGGCCGCCAAAGTTTTCGGTCAATCAGGTCCCAATTCAAAGTATCTGGATGTATCGATGATGCATACCAACTTTCATATAAAACAACTGAATGGTAACAGAGATATGTATCATTATCGATTTCGCATAAATTAAAGATGGCCTCCAGGATTTCCAGCTAATCAGAAAAGCCGGTTTGGTAATTCATTGAAAGTTGCTTGATGTATCGATGATGTATACCAACTTTCGTATTGAACAGCTGAATGGTTTCCGAGATATGGATCATTATCCATTTCGCATAAAATTAAAGATGGCCGCCAAGGTTTTCACCCAATCAGGTCCCAATTAAATAGGCTTCTGGTCCTTGACTAGGTAAATAAGCATACCAAATTTGGAATTCTTCAGTGGAACCGTTCTCCGGCTATCTCGCTCACGTACAGACGTACGGACGTACGGACGTACGGACAGACGGACGTACAAGACGACGACAATACCCCATGGCCAAAATTGGCCGAGGGGTAAAAACCTAACCAAAACTACAAAAAAATTTGAATTTCAAATTTTGAAAATTAGGCACTACCGACACTGGTGATCACAATGGATCGCCAGAGAGCCTAATTTGTTTGGCACTTTAATCTACCTCCTGTGCCAGACAAACATGGTACAAACCATGCTGCCCTAAGCTGGAGGGCCCGCATGATTTTGGACCATTCTGTCAACTTCCTACTCAGATAAATTTGATTATCCCCGAATATTATGGCGGGAAATTTCACTTCCTGTGATTGAATTATTGGTAGATTTACTGGCAATCATATTCAAAATTATTACATTCATTTCCTGTTGAATGACAGTCACATATATCATATTTTGACGAGTCCCTCCTCCTACCATGCCTACCAAACACCCTCCATTCCACTGACGCAAGAGTTACGATTTCATAAATAGAATGGGGTTATCCAAAAGTCGGAGAAAGTACACCAGGAACTGCTGAAATACATGTAGATATAATTACTTCTAGTTATGATTTCATAAATAGAACAGGGTTATCCAATAGTCGGGGAAAGTACACCAGGAACTGCTGAGATACATGTAGATATAATTACTTCTAGTTATGATTTCATAAATAGAACAGGGTTATCCAATAGTCGGGGAAAGTACACCAGGAACTGCTGAGATACATGTAGATATAATTACTTCTAGTTATGATTTCATAAATAGAACAGGGTTATCCAATAGTCGGGGAAAGTACACCAGGAACTGCTGAGATAGATGTAATTACTTCTTACATTTGTTGAACCTCACATTCTTGGTATTTATACCTTCAAAGTTCTCATGTAATATAATTACTTCTAGTTATGATTTCATAAATAGAACAGGGTTATCCAATAGTCGGGGAAAGTACACCAGGAACTGCTGAGATAGATGTAATTACTTCTTACATTTGTTGAACCTCACATTCTTGGTATTTATACCTTCAGTTCTCATGAATTACTACGTTCCTAGAATGTTTGTACTGGATCTGTTTGCACAGACTGGACTAATGGTTATCATAAGACAGGTTACAGGGGTATACTCATAAACAGATTTATGACAAGTGAAGGCTAGAGTGAGAGAGACTAGGACTGGAGACCCAGTCTGGTTACAACCCCTGACAGTTCATTATCACATGTGCATGATGTGACTCTGAACAAACACAAGTAGACATCTCCAGACAGAATTCCACATGACAGGCAAAGTTATGCCTAATGTGAATCATACATGTACATGTGAGCTCACATGAGTAATACATGAACTTCATCCCCAGCATCTGACACGCGTGCAAAAAATGTACAATAAAACTTGCATAAGCAGGGCATGAATTTACCATAAAACTTTACCAGACCATCGGGCTGGTATATTTCATTATACAAAGGTGAAATTCTTCAATTATAACCAGCCAGTCGGGCTGGTTAGCTAGCTTTAGAACTATATTCAACCAGACAAGTTCTAAATTCACCAGCCACGGGCTGCCGGGCTTGTGGCAATTTCGAGCCCTGATAAGTCGTGTAACATCTGATATAACTTTGGCAATTGGAGCTTGGAAATGCCATATATCATCTTTACCTGTAAATCAAGTGTGACTCACACTAACTAAATCACACACATATGAAGATCATATGATATTGTCTGTGTGACAAGTCTCCTGTTCTTGTTCAATCTGTGACAGCTGTTCGCATCACTCTCCTGTATTTGGTTTCATGGGAGTAATGATCTCTTCAAAATCACTCTCCACTGCATTTGCAGCTTCCAGGTGAGTGTTTAAAAGCTCTCCTGGAGAAAAAAAACGGGAAAGCAATGGAGGTTGAGAGTGATCACTCTTCTTAAAACAGAGAGACAGATACATGATCCACATGTGTCAATTTGCATGATACTTCCTACATGCATGTACGATGCATTTGGATCTCATATGAAATCGCACACCAACTTCGTGGGAGACTTCAAATACTGGGGAATTTGTCTGTACTACATGTAGCAAGACATGAACTTAAAATCTCACTTAGATGGTGAAGGGGGGGATTTGGTTTAATGTCACACTTCAGTTTATTTCACTCATATGGTGACAGCCAGTTTGGTTGGTGGAGGAAGACGGAGTACCCAGAGAGAACCACCGCCCATTGGCAAATAATTGGCAAACTTTCACACATGCGGGGCTTGAACCCATGCCAGTTCAGCGGTGTGAGGCTAGCAGTCACCAGCGAAGCAACTTAGATCACTTGGCCATCGAGGGCCTCCTGAGGAGGTACCTGACATGTACCCAAGGGGGTAATGTTCCGAGAATGGCGTGATAAAATATTTTCAGAACGGAGTACAGATAAGTAAATTTTCCCAATAAATGCAGAAAAATGCTTCGGAATTCAGAATGAAACCAAAAAACTTAGCTTGACCGAGAAATAAAAATTGCCATGCTGTATGAAAATGCTCCATGCCTACATGTTATCTCAATAATGCAAGTAACATTGCTCAATAATATCAGCCTGTATTTCAGACCATTTAACACTCCCAGAGATTTCATGGGCTTCAGCAGTCCTGCACCGCAGCCTATTTCTCTGTGCCTTGCCACACTCCACGTCACGAGTAACCAAACTAATCAGTCTAGATCTGAATGCACACCTAGAGAGTTATGCGTGCAGATATCCAATTTAATTGCCCATATACATGTAGGCACTCTAATGAGGGTGGGATGATTACTTGTTCTAGAGATTTCACTCAGCAATTGTGTGTACACAGAACATGTCTGCACATCATATGCGACGTGTTTAACCAGTTTTCTTTGGCCGTTAACCTTCTTTGTTTTGCAAATCTCTACATCTGATTATTACTTTTCCTCCCTTTTTACCATTAAAATTCTTGAACTGAAAATTTTCCATAAACGTGTATGTAGGTTTATGTGACATAAATAACAAAATGGAACATAAATCATATCTCATATTTTTTTCAATAAAATAAAAAAATCATCTCCACCAACAGCTCTCTAGCAAATGTAATCGCACTTGATTTGGAACATTATTAATTCCAGAATGCTCGTAAATATTTTCAATGGAGAAAAAAAGGGCTGCTTCCTCAACGCTCAACAGAGATTTAAATTCATGATGAAGCCTGTTCTTCAATCCAGACTTGCACAGAATTGAAGTTAAACCTTGAACATTAGATCTGACCTGATTGCCCCGGCAGGTGCATGGACATGTGGCAACCCAGGAGTTCATTCTTTCACTCTCTTTCTTATCTCTTCAGCATGGGTGGGTTCTTATACTGTTGATAACTGGTGTGACTACATGTATAAGCTTAGTGAATATGGTTCAAATTATCCTACTATTCTACATAGAATATGATAATTTTCAGGTCGACTCGAGTCAGAAAATCGTCCAGTTTTTATTGATTATACATGTTAATCTTTTCTAAATAGGAGAGATGGTGAAAATAAAAACCACTGGATCACTTCATGTCAATGCACATGGCGGTCCTATCAGACTAGATCTATTGTTAAAGGATTTACTTGAATTTTGTGCAAGTCCAGGATTGTCAACTACCCACAACAGATTATCCATCAGGCAGAGTTACATGTAGGCCTAATACATGTATCATGAAGACTAGACAAGATCAATGAACAAGGAAGACCATGTAACAGCTACCTTTACAAGCTGGGTACAATCAATGTGTATGTTTTTTGCCCAACAGGACTGACATTGTGATAGTTTGTTTGTCAAATGGTGTACAATACGAACTGCTGCTGCCTAGACTTTGATTATCAATAACTTGAATCAACCGTGGCCCATTTATGCTTGAACTCCATCCATTCCAAAATGTGAGAGAGTTGTCCTGGAGGCAAATACATGTAGTGTTCATTGAAAGAAATAATATAATCGGTAGCTATAAATACGATGTCATGATGAAATACATTTTCCCTGCTTTGCATATGTTGTATCACAATATTTAGAGAGTACATGTAGTGCAATGTGTTTGCAGGGCTTGTTTTTCCAAGAGAATCCAGGAATCTGCTTTAATTTTCATAAAATGATTCCAACAGATTCCCGTAAAGTTTGAGTGAACCGTATAAGATTTTGGGTTCCTGTGGGGCAACATTTGCGGAAAGTCCCAGTAATTTTGATGGAAAGCAATGACCGGTTGCGATCTGGAGTCCATTGCCCTCCCAATGGTGCTCCTTCCTGCATCTGCTTTTCACAATAGAATATCAGAATTGATTAAAATATTATGGCAACGAGCTTCCCATATAAATCTGATTAAAAACCAGATCTACAAAAATGCTCCCCATCTTTACTGTACATGTAGATCTGGAATCAACACCCCCAGTTTCGTGTTCTGAGAATCGACAAATCCCAGAGCTTCTTCACTATTTAGGTATATACATGTACATGTTGGTTTGAAACATCACAACTGCCAGGGACCTCGAGACAGATATTATGAACAGAGAAATGTGTCCTGGAATCCATCAATATACATCTAAATTCTATTGATGCTAATCAAATATCAGGATCGTTTCTAGGGAATAAAATGGTTATTTATCGTCCCTGCGAATCAGATATTTACACCCGCTTCCACAGAAAATTTTGCTCATATTTTTATTATATGCCGAAATATCAGATCCCAGCAATGAATGTCAATATTCTGAGAATATTGTTTTCCCGGCACTCTCCGTGATGATCAGAAACCAAAGCTCCGAGATTGCAAGTGTTTCTGAGAACGAGAAGTCTGTATTACGACGGATTCAATCTGAATTTAATAATAATAAAAAAAATGATTAAATGCGCCCTCCCTCATCAATTTTTACTTACATAGATATATATATATTCAAACAAAAAGGATGAAAACAATAAATTTATTTCAGTGGGGCCTTATAGTGTACATGTACCATAGATTGCATGATCATGGACCTCCCAGAATGTGTAATGTACACAATCATACAGAGGGTTTACCTGGACCTTTCTGGGGATTCCAATGAGTTCCTCAGTCGATGCCTCTAGTATACAGTCTCGTACATGTACATTTCATCTCGCGTGCTTGTTTTGAATTAGCATGTCGGTATCCCAAGCCTGCGGATTCTGCTTTGACTTCCGATGTCGATTTCAGCCCGACGTCAAAGCAGTTTGTCCCACGATGAAATTCAAACCTGTCATCTCATATCTCTCACAGGATTGGCATAATCAGCTAGCTTAGCACATTCACTGATCAAGCCTGGAAATAAGGGGCCGGTCACGAACATTGTCCGACACGAAATAGTGTGTTGACATTACAAGCGTCTAGTCCGTCATTCTTAATCCAGCCGTCGTCCATTAGAGAATATCCGCGTCCATAATCCAAAGACCTATTCCATTTTCCATATAACAGTATTAGCAGGCACAACTGTTTTTGAGTCAGTCATTTTGTCCGACACCAGTTTCTCTGAAATTCATTTTTATCACTATATAAAGATCCTTGACCTTGTGAAGAAACCTCTCAGCTGAATTTAGAAAATAATACTAACATGATTTTATTTTCTCTCAAACTTGCCAGTTTCTGTTCAACATGTTGAAAGACGAACATGTGGTCACGTTTTCTTTGACATTTTCTTGAGCACAAGTCTTCATGACGTCATACATTTCGATGCACAATTTGTGAAAAATACAATCTAAAAATCTAAAAAAGTTGTTCCAGCTGACAATTACCTCATGATCAATTAATTTCAACACTTAGACAACTAGGCAGAATGTTTTGAATGTTTGCTCCATCTTCACCAGCCAAGTCAACTACATCGCAAAGCTCTCTACGCTGCCTTGACATTCTTGGCTGGTGGCAGAGGAGTACTGCTCTACGCCACTAGCGGAAGTTTTAACGATGAGCGACTTTTTGCCTCCAGGAGTTGTTTCCCTTCAATTTCAAGTCGACCACACTCGTAAGGCGATTCGTTATCGTTCGACCGTGCAGCGCGTCCCAAAAGCTGATTCAACTGATCAGAACACCGAAAGTGGCCGTGAAAATGCTTCTGGGTTTTTTTCGGCAAAATTTCCCCACACATTCGACATAGCTCGTTCTTAGTGGGGACCTCCATACAGGTAATCAACTGCTACCCGTACGTAACGCGCATTCTGATTGGATGCAGCAAGCCGTCTCTGCATTCCACTCATCGATGAGGATTCACGTTTCAACTGGACTAGAGAAGTATGCCAAGGCAATGTACAGAGCAACGTGATGTACGTCGACTTGGCTAGAGAAGATGAGTTTGCTCCACAAAAACATCGTTGACTAACAACAACAACATCAGCTTAATAGTGTGAACAATCAAAATTGCGGATTTGCAAATAATTCGGAAGTGGACTGATCTTGTATGCCAACTATAACAATTTTTTTTTTTTTTTCTTTACCAATGATTTAACACCATATGTCTGCTTGGGAATGCTGAGTAACCATTTGAACATTCAACAAGGAGAGTGTATAATATTTCTCAAGATGAATTGATACCATTTAAAGCTGGATTTTAACTTTTAACACAAGTTGACAATTTAGTACTATTGTTGTTACATTTTGTAGTTCAGTTTTGCTTATCAACATATATGACAGGTACACCATTTAAAATGACCGGTACCAAATGGTTGGTGCCTGTCATTTTGTCAGGCAGGTATAAGAAAAAATTTATTTCCAGGCCTGCTGATTGGTTTGATTTAAATGAAACCCCTCGATCTATTAAAATTTAGAACTGGTATGGTAACTATAACTAAGCCAGTGTATCAATCTTAACAGATCGATCAATACACTGGCTTGTGAGGATGAAGTAGAATAGGCCCAAAGTTTTTTTCTGAAAACCTAATTTCACTCTAAAATTCAATTCCACCTGGAATTTTGCATCACAATGGTCGTAGTAAACAGAAAGACTGCGAGTTTTATGCTACATTTGTCTGTACATGTACAATGGTGTATATAGACATCATAGGACATGACAGAGTGGCCCGGTGCTTTGTATTCGAAGGAATAGCTGTGTGATACTCCAACTTTTCATAAACTGTAAATATTAAGATGTTGCAAACTTGACCACTACATGTGCATGTGTAAATATAAAACAGTGAATGATTACTCATGTACACCCCACAACGGAACCTCCTTGACCCCTGCGGAAGGTATCAAGCTGTCTAGACAGATCATTAAGATTTGATACATTGGTGTGAAGACATCCAGCATAAAATATACATAATGTAGATGTATCCAGGCTGGATATGTGGAAAAAGTCCCAGACTTGATTGTTCTCACATCTGCCAAGAGCTTCAAATGATGTCATCAGGTCAGGAAACAGCCTCGAGAACAAGGTCTTCTTTTGAAATGCACTTTGATGTGTAGAAATTCACCTCTATGCTTTTAATGTGCGGAAATACTGACATTTTGTTGACAGATTTAGGCCATCATTTCAAGTAACCTGATGACAACCAAAAATGTGAATTTTGAGAATTTCAGTGACTGAAATCCTATGAAACTTTGCAGAAAAATGAGACAAGCGTTTCACAATATTTCGTCACTCAATCATGTACATCATAGCCACTTTAGAGGACTCATGACATCTTGAAATCTTGTTCCCTTCATGCAGGGCCTTAGATTACCTTATTGATACGATGTTAAAAGTTGTGCCGAAATCAGGATGAGCCTAAATTGGATGCATCCGGCATTGAGAATCAATTTGTATAGTGATGCTCATGAAGATTCCTCATCATTTAAATGTCATATTTCATTCAAAGCCTATTTGCCAGAATTCAGGTTTTCATTAATTTGGGCACATTAATTTCCCTGCCTAAAAAATGTTGTCATGCCAAATTGAGGTTGTGCCCAAATTAGGGTAAACTAAAGCCCTGCCACGCCGTGCAGGCAGTACGTAAGTGCCCACCTTGGCCCGACAGTTTCACTGGCCTCACCATAACTTTCTGTTCTCTTCGATGAACGAATCTTCATTCACCAGTATAAAACTCTAAACCCTTTGTAACGCCCTGATCAAAACTTGGATTACTCGTTTGGAGTTTTGATCAGGGTGTAAAATAGGGTTTTGGATTTTACACAGAGGCGGAAACAGAAATAATTCGATTATGGGAATTGTTCAAGCAGGATCGAGGCAGCCAGTGCTACATGCATGTTGATGAAAAATGAATGTTAAAGTTCTTCTGGTTTTCAATCATTCTTTGATGCCTAAATTCCAAATTCAGAAGAACACATTCTGAACAAGTTACGAAAAAAAAATTGTTACAGTCATTACACAGGTTAATCGTAATTGTTGACCCAGTTTCAATCATATTACCACCAACATGAATGTGGTGAAGTTATAATGCCATAATCTCGACCAGCATTTTTGTACCATCATTGTCTGAGTCAGATTTTCCCTGACAACCTTCCATTTATGCAGAATAAGTTTTCAATGACATAATCCACATAGCTGTGTAACATATATCTTTCGCTGCAGGTTTTTTGTTTTCCCAGATGCCAGTAGATGGGTAATGGACATGCTCACTGACTGTCAGCTGAACTTCTCAACTGAAGCCACAAAAAAAACCCCCAAAACCTACACCCCAACAGGTGCAGCCAGCCTGGCAGACAAAACAAACCGATTTGCTCTTAGATTTTATTTCACTTCACTAGACACCTTTCTTCTCCTATTCAACAGGGGTGTGGACAGGAGCCCTTAAAAACAGGAGCCCAATAGGACAGGAGCTCTTCGGGCAGGAGCCCCTGTGGACACGAGCCCAATGAGCTTATTTCAAATGTGGACACGAGCCCACAACTATATATTTGGATTGGACAATATCCAACAAAGGAGAATTTTTTCAGGAAAAAATTAAGGAAAAAAAATATACATTTGAGCATGCAAGTTCAAATATTGTTTCTTTTATTTTCATATTTTGAGTCTGAACATGTTGGACAGTCTATTATCATATTTTGCTTAAAAAATTAAGAAAAGAAAATCATGTTTTATTTTGCAAGCATTGGCATATTAAAAGGTAAAAAATTAATTGAAATTTTAGTCTGAACATGTCTGTTTAGTCTGAGTCTGTCTAATTTTCATATTTTGCTTGTTATCAATGACATATGTTCAGACTTGTGCTTTACTTTACTTTGCAAATTATGAAGATACATGTAAAAGAACCATTGAGAAAAACTTTTTCCCTGAAATTTATTCATTTGTTGAAATTTTACATTACATGTATTTGCTGGATAGTTCGAACTATTGGGATCCCAATCAAAACAAACAGTTGTGGGCATGTGTCTACTTTTGGAGTAAGCTCATTGGGCTTGTGTCCATAAGGGGTCCTGTCCTATTGGGCACCTGTCCTGCATGGACCCTATTCAATACACACATTCATTTTCACATGATGTTTAAATCCCATTTGGATGAATTTTGTTGCTGTTGTTTCTGATTTCACGGTCACTTTTTGTTCACATTTTGCCCCTTTGCTTGCTGCCATTTTGATTTCAGAAATCTTATGCGAGACCAAACTGAACCAAAAATGACTCGAATTTAGGATTTATAAAATTTTCATTATTTTTTATTTTTTTTTTATTTTGCTACTGTAAATTTTAGCTTTTTGTCCTTCTCGGGAAGACAACACCTCAACAACTGCTCGCGCGGAGATCACTTTGACAGTTCAGTCTACCATGATTAACCCATAGCCAGTTTGGAGTAGTATACCTACTCAAATTTTGAGGCAGATTTAACATCGTTTTTCAACAACTTTTCATTCATATCATGACGGTGCCTGCATGTGCCAGAACACAGAGTGCCCACAGTTCCTATTATCCTGGACACTGAGCAGCCCAGCTAGTACAGAATTTTGAATGATTCTAATCGAGTCACTTTGTGAAATTGGTGAATGTGCGAGTTATTATGTACTAGCCAAAACTATGAGCATAACTGGAAATAATGTGGTCTAAAAATACAATAGTACCGGAAAATGGAGATGTTGTAAATCACGTAACCCACTCAAAAAGTAGTCAATCATAAGCTCACAGGTTACATGTACTGTGTATCAGGTTTGTGGGGCTCCCCGCTGAGTTTAAGCAACCACATGTTCCTGCAGTTTAACTTTGCCAGGTGTCCATCTAGGCCTGGAGAACGCTTCCCATTACAAGGTTAACAGACAAGAAAGCAGTGGGCCTTGGAGAACGCTTCACTTTATGAAGTTTACAGACAATAGAGCAGTGGGCATTAAGAGAATGCTTCCCATTATGAGGTTTACATACCATGACCAATCAAAATACCATTATTTTGCTATAAAGTCAACTATGATACAATTATGGGATAACACGCAGGTGCACAGAGAGATTGCATGTTTGTGCCAACTTTTTGCTGTCCCAGCTATAAAAAAATCAATCTCTACTGCTCCAAAACTCCTTGGTGAAGTCGGCTAACTGCACATGTATATTATCTACATACATGACACATTTATCTCCCTTGCTTTAATACTCATCAATGTGGATAACAATTAAATCCAAACGTAGTCATGCATACCAGACAAGTGGTTAATTTTTTTAGT
Source organism: Hanleya hanleyi (assembly GCA_036873755.1). Classification (NCBI taxonomy): domain Eukaryota; kingdom Metazoa; phylum Mollusca; class Polyplacophora; order Lepidopleurida; family Hanleyidae; genus Hanleya; species Hanleya hanleyi. Next base: position 79,670 of record JAVTVY010052509.1, read on the forward strand.
GCAAATTACTGCAAAAAGTTATTGAATAAACCGCCATGAATAATGAGCCAGTAAATTACTGTTGATTGAACAGCCTGTTTGTACTGACAACTCTATAATGATGAGATTTATGGTCCGCAACAGCCTTTGTAGTCTAACATACATGTACATCGATTCACAGACAGTGTTGGACATTACGCCGTCATATTCACTGCGATAAATAGAATAAAGGCAAACCGGACCTGGTTGTGAGGTCATTCATAAAAAAGTCTGTGTTTAAGGTACATGTACCCCAATCAATCTAAAGATTATTTTGCAAATTTGGGGTCCGCCATATTGATTTTTATTTTCTTCTTTTTTTTTCCAGTTTTAATTTTGAGTTCACTGCTTCCATGCAGTAGTGGTCTATTCCAAACTTGAATTCTCGCAAATGGCGTACAATAACTTAACAAAATCGTAAGGGTTTTTTTTTATCAAGGCTAAACTTCAAGGATTTCGCAGAATTGACAGACAAAAATCTGAAATTTCAAGTACTTTCAATTTCAAGTCCGGGACATTGGTATGCCCCTAATATAAAATTCAAGGACTTCCCAGTTTTTCAAGCACCCATGAGAACTTGACTGGTGAATCAGATGGTAACAGACTGGCAGCAGTCATGGTGCATCATGGTCCAGTGACTATTCTAGTCAAACCATAACCGTTTACCGACTCTGATAATGAAGTTCATAAACATAAAAATTCATTGACCTACATCTGAAACAATTAGACAAAGTTTGAATACAACACTTGCAAAATCATTTTGTTCATGGACAATGTACATGTAATCCACAAAAATGTCATCAATGACAAATCCCACCATTTTTTTTTTTAAAGGGGGGCAGTTCATTAAATGGATTGATCTTTCATAGATAACTTTGCTACTTTAAAATCAACATTGACATGTTTAATTAAGTTTTCAAGACTCGAGTCTCCAGAAAGGAGTATTTTCATGTCACTGACCAGTAGTAATTTTTCACCAAGACCATTACATGTGGTCAGTAGTTCAATTGTTCCTGTATGGATTCACTTACTAAAACAATACATTTCACCAAATGAAAGTGTAAATTAAATGGTATTTCCTTCATCTAGGTCCTGCAGTGTTTGATGTAAATTATGTGTTTTGAGGGATACTCCTGTGTCACGTCACAGGACCTACGAAGTAGGGTAGGCATTAGGACTTTGGCGCGAACTGAACTCTTGGAAATCCCCACCCCCAGTTGAAATCCTGCCTATATTAAGATGGGCACTGCCCAAGTCAGAATCACTAGTGATTTTCATCAAAAATCATCAGAAATTTTCATCAAAAGTAGGTCAGCTCAGAAATTATTGGTAACAGTCCCCTAATGCACCTTCATGCCAAAAATCAAGGTTCTAATGTCAACGGTTCTCCTTATTTTGCAGACGAAAGGATTCTGATGGACTGACTAACTGACTCATTATCGGACAATTTGCAATCTGTAGCCTACTTCGTAGGAATACATACATGGTCTCTAATTATTCACTCACTTCAGACCAGCTTCCATCTTCATTAAATTAGAAACATCTTTGTTAATTTAGCAAAAAACCGCAAAACATTTAAGGTATTTGATAATGTACTCACTTCAGACCAGCTTTCTCCACTAAATTACGAACATATATCTCCATTAAAAATGAAGTAGTAACAAAACAGTTATAGTGACTGGTCTCTGATAACGCATTATATTCTCCATTAAATTGGAAAAATCTAAATTAGTAACAAAAGAGTTATGGTCTCAGAAATTCACTAAACTTCACAGGGATTCATAGAAGTCATTTTGTTTAGGACCATTCATGGTCAAATCGATGGTTTTTTTCCGGGCAAATTGAGTTTTAGCATGCTTTGGGCACTGCAAATTGAGTTTAATAAAGTATTTAGGACCGTTTGATTTATATACTACATACACGTATAATTGGTACATGAATGTGATATTAAGGAATATTTGCTTCTTTTATAAGTGCTTTAGAATTAAACTATTTGATTTCATCACCTGTGCCCTATTGGCTTTCCACAGGAAATTCCACCAGAAAATATTAATTACTACTCCAAGCAGATATCCAGTATTATTTGGACTCCCATTGAACTTAAAAATGGAGCGAGTGACGAGTGAAATCCGAAAATCTCCTGTTGATAAAATGCACCTTGGAATTAACTCGACAAAATAAAATGGAAAACAAAATTAAAATAGCATTTGTTCAACTACAATTGAGCAGCTTTAATTTGCTAACCAGCTAAACTAATGACACCAACTAGACTGTAAAGGCAGACCAAAAATAAAGTTCAGTAAAGGGATCAACCACATTAAAAAAAGATTGTTTTCAGATCGTCAAATGTCGATCTGAAAACGACTATCCGTGTGTTGTTGTTGTTCCTGTTGATCACTTTCATTTTCGAACTTATTTTCAAACTAATTCAGTTGAACTTTCAGTTGTTAATATTTAAGAGTAGTCGTTTCAAGTACCGTAGTCAGTTATTAGAAACGGAATCGATGTCCCCGTCAAAAACTGACACATCGAAAAACTTATGGCGAAACCAGTGTTCAACGCATGTGTTAACATCGTGGGTGTGTCTTCTGTATTGCTGTATCTTGGCAACGGGAAGGTCAAGGGTGACTATCTTGTTCTCGGGTACCCTCTCCAACAGCATAACAAATGTAGTGAAAGTGACTCCCTAAATTCATCTCTGTTGACAGTCTCGCGGGATTTTACCTCGCTCAAAATGGCGGGTTGTTTACCGGTAACCGGCCCTAAAAGACGACCTCTATGAATCCCTGCTTCAGACCAGCTTCATTAATTTGGAAACATCTCTCCATTAAATTAGACATATCTCCGTTAAATTGGAAATACTTCTGTTACATTTATTGTCTCTGATAATTCACTCACTTCAGACCAGCTTCCATTCTTCATTAAATTACAAAGAACCCTGTTAAATTGGAAACATCTCTGTTAAATTAGAAACAAAACATTTATGGTCCGATAATTCACTCACTTAAGATCAGCTTCCACCTCTGTTGATTTTAAAATATCTCTGATAATTAAAAAAGAATCTTTGTTAAATTAGAAACCAGAAAGGAATATCCCTTTTCGATCGTTGCACATGTATGCGGATGAACTTGGAAATAAGCATGTAGTGTTGTCTGAAGAGATTGTATCACATTGGAGACTATATTCAGTATACATTATACCATTATACTGGAAATATGGAGACTGGAATTGAGATTTTGATTGAACTTTGCACCAGTTGGTGACAAAACAGGACTTTAATGATTTTAATGAATGCATGTTTAATTCAATTGCCTTATTTCTTCAATCACCCAAAAATTTTGCCTCGATTTTGTATCAGTCAGCCTAATAAATTTGATCACCACTTAAATGTCGGAGAAAGCAAATAAAAATTTGGTCCCGTCTTAGTGTCATTTAATCCATTTTCTGACAAATAAATTTGCTGCAACCAGTATTGTGCTCCTGGTCAGAAAGTGTAGATTACATGACTGAAATCAATTTAATCACTCCAATACTTGGAGGCGAGAAAATCCATTTCCCCTGGATTTAATTGCTGGCTAGTGCTGCCAAGTTGTGGCTGACAAATTTCTTGAGTTTTCACTGCATTTTGGTTCTTCCCAATTAAAACAATGTTAAATATTTCAATTAAACTTCCCGAGTCTCCCATTTACATGTACTCCAGGTTAATTTTTTTGAAAAGTTTTTCTGGAGGTCAAAGTGAATTTCTGGAGACTCAAGAAATTTCAGTGAGACTTGGCTTTAAGCCTGTATCCACCATAATCACATGTAAAAGTATGGAACAAAGAAAACAGGCAAGTACATGCTAGCAGGTTAGGGCGATCCCGCTCTCTAAAATGGAGGTAAAAAAGGTCGTTTTTGCTCAATAACTTTTGATTCCCTCTTAACCCAGGGATTCATACACGTCAGTTTTACGTACCGAATTTCGGTTCGTAGATTGAGTTTTAAAACTCAATTTTTCAGTTCAAAACTCAATTTTTTTAGTAAAAAATCAATATTTTTCCAAAAAATATTTATACTTAATTTGTGTGTTGGGAACTGAATTTTCAAGCTTCGGAAACTGAATTTTCAAGCTTCGTAAATTCGAAATTTCAATACCCGGTTGTCGGGAAATCGTCTCATGGTCGCAGAAGCACCGACATGTGAATCTGTCGGCAGCAACAACAACGTCAAATGTAAACACCGTCAACTGCTCTGAATTTACCTCGGGCGACTTAGTCTGTTAACGGGATATATTCATTTGAGACTGGTTTATCCGAGGTAATTTTAGTTACATCGACGTATATTTCCGTGAAAGAATTCCGAATACTTACTAACCGTAATTTCACTCGAACAATCGACGAGTCGCCATTTTTGTTTGGTTTCGTTTTCGTTCCTTCCAAGTTCCAACGCAGGGAGATATAAACGAAACTGAATAAACACACATTGTTTTCGTAGAATGCCAATCGTAAGTATTTCTTCGTGTATTCTGTGTGGTCTGTCTTGAGAAAATAGTAATACTGTATCATTTTCACTTTGGTTTGATCAAACTTAAGTTGACACGACCGTCATGACCGTACAGCGTGCGTTTTGAGCACATGACAAGGGAGTGAACTCTTCCTGCCGTGACATAGACGGTCGCATTTGCGTACACTTCGCCATCCATAAGTCTTACCGCGTAAAGATGACCGAAATGGTTACAGGTTGAGACGGTCGATTTGCAAGCGTTTTTGAAGTGTTTCGTTTTATTGTTAACAATATTCTATGAAAACAATATCATCATCAAGTTTCCTATTATTTGTGGAATCCAATACAATCATAGTGTAACTATTTTATAAACCAGTATGATTTTGTTTTTTATCGTTTCTTGCTGACAACATAATGATGGAAATGAGTAAACGCAATCAACAACACAAAATGATTTTAATTACACATAAGGTTAAAAATACATGAATTGGTAACAGTAGACAAGGTTCAAAGATGATAACATTTACCCTGGTTTGTGGAAAAAATATATACTCAACTTCGGGGGGAAAAAATGACCCTGGTTTGTAAAAAATTTATATACTCAATTTTAGGTGAAAAAATGCCGATAAATTTTATTTTAACTCAATTTGACTGTAAAAAAACTCAATTTTCCTGATTTCGGTTCGTAAAATTTGGACTTCTATGAATCCCTGTAACCGATGCATCAAAATTTCAGGTGCATTAATTTATCTATTGTTCCATGTCATAAAATCAATTTGCCACGTGAAGAACCCGCCAATGTTGTTTAAACAGCGCGAAGGATGTTTGGCCTATTATTATGCAAATTAGATAGATGACAATTTACTTTTTTACTACCATTTAATGCGGATAGATATGTCTGTATGCACCTCAAAAGGATTTTGCTGAATTCATTATGTGATCTGATTTATTGAGCGAAAAAGACCCTTTTTACCTCCATTTTAGATAACGGGATTCCCCTAACCTGGTACCGGTAAGTAGGTAGGTAATCGGTCAATTGATTTCAGACCTCTTGTCTTGAGGCTATATAACATCTCAGCAGAAGATGTTAGCAGATTTTCAGACCAGTGACAGAAGCTTGTCTATAGGGATGTATTATAACACATACTGAGATCTCTCCAGCTCTTCAGACACAGCTCTAGGTGAGAAGAATATCATCTTAGGATGATATATAGCCAAGCTCAAGATCTAGAGAAGGATCCTGATGGGCTTCACCAACAGATTTGCTGCTTCAAGTCCAGGGGGAAAGTTGGCCGAGATCTCTCACGTCTCTACAGACATGTTCTAACACTAGTACCCTCCATCCAGTTCACCTTGATTAGGCACTGGTGTTAGGTAAAGCACCATCACTTCCGCCCACTCAGAGCCTTGTTATTATCTCTGTGGATCTTGAATATTTCAACCCTTATCCTGGCCTCCTTATGTTGTTGGTAACCCCCTATAATACTTGTGTGTACATGTGTGTGTGTGTGTGTACCCGCCCCGTGGGGCTTCCGGGGATTGACCTGGGATGTCGTTGTGCACACCGCAGGTCATGGTAAGAATAAGCCTCAGCTCCTCAGAGAGCTTGTCGTAAGAGGTGACTAACTGATGCACCTGTGGGGTTCCCGGGTGTGAAAAGGAATAGGACCCCACCCGTGTGGTTCCTGGGTGTGAAAAGGAATAGGACCCAATTTCGTGATATGACTGAAATATAGTTGAAAGCAACGTTAAATCATATTCATTCACTCACTCAGTCACTCACTCACTGTGTGTGTGTACACTAGACTGCTGCAGTTGAAACTATTTTCCCTCAACTCGAATATCCAAAATCTCATGAGTCATTAATATAGTAAGTATAATTTACATGTAAATGTTTTCTTATGACATAAGTTTGTTGCAACGGAATGTTTGGGCTACCACAAAGAATGCCTTATAACAAACATGCATCCATGTTAATTTGACCATTACAACGTAATTCCTGACTTTCGACAGCATTTGGTGGTTATACCAACACGCATTTTGCCTGTGGCATTTATGCCTACTCAGTAGGCAACAATCTGCTTTGATTGTTAATGGTACAACTGGTACATTAACAAGTTTATCAGTAACTGATAGATTTATTGTACCAGTGCCCGGAGGCTTCACTGCAGACACATGTGTATTTACCTGTTGAATGTGAGGCTTTAATTGGGTTTTAAAAGCAAAGTATTGATTGGGAAAATCATCCTGATTGGGCGATAGGCTACATTCATTAGAGCATGATACTTTCTCTCTTTTCTAAACAACTTAAAAGGACTAAGGACTAAAAGGATGCGTAAAATGCTGCATTGAAGCCGGAGTGGGGTTTTATTTAATCAAGGTCACGTTGGAACGGTCATTTCCTGGGCTTTCCCAATATCATCATAGTTACAATGGATGGCTAATATTACGAAAGCTACGAAAGCTACGATTGGATATAAATATCATTCATCCGACGAATCTGGTTGTATGTGCCAATGAACCACGCTAACACTTCAGCGCTTCAGTTGACTAAAACGAAGGCACGCGATTGATCAATTCGACAATTGCAGTTCGTTCGAAGCATGGCGGGAGATAACAAGCGTTCTGAGAACCCCAACATCTCGCCTTGTGGGGTCATCCGCCGAAGGTGCAGCAGTATTGATAGCATACATGTAAAGCAAACAATAAGGTCTGGAATAGGTGATGTGGTACAGACAATAATGTCTGGAATAGATTATCTGGTACAGACAATAACATCATTCCATGTGGGATTACTGGCAAAAGTTAATCCCATGTAGGATGAATAGGTCAGTGCCGTCGGATTACTGGTACAATGTACATAGGGCAGTCCAGTGTGAGATTATTGCTGGATAGGTCAGTCCCATGTGAGATTACTACTGGATAGGCCAGTCCTGTGCAGGACTACTGCTGGGTGGACCAGTCCCATGTTATTACTGATGGATAGACCAGTCCCCTGTGGGATTACTGCTGGATAGTCCAGTCCCAAGTGAGATTACTGCTGGATAGGCCAGTCCTGTCTGGGATTACTGCTGGATAGAGGAGTCTCGTATGGGATTAATGCTGGATAGGACAGTTCTGTGTGGGATTACTGCTGCATGGGCAGTCCAGTGTGGGATTACTGCTGCATACGGCAATCCTGTGTGGGATTACGGCTGAGGAGGCCAGTCCCATCTGGGATTCCTGCTGGATAGGCTAAACCTGTGTGGGATTACAGCGGAATAGGTCAGTCCCATGTAGAATTATGGCTGGATAGGTCAGTGCCATGTGGGATTACTGCTGCATATTGCAGTCCAGTGTCATATTACTTCTGGATAGGTCAGTCCCATGAGAGATTACTGCTGCATAGGCCAGTCCCGTGTGGAATTACTGCTGGATAGGCCAGTCCCATGTGGGATTACTGCAGGATAGGCCAGTCCGGTCTGGGATTACTGCTGGATAGGTCAGTCCCGTGTGGCATTACTGCTGGATAGGCCAGTGCCATTGGGATTACTGCTGGATAGGTCAGTCCTGTGTGAGATTACTGCTGGATAGGCGAGTCCCAAATGGGATTACCGCTGGATAGACCAGTTCGGTCTGGGATTACTGCTGGATAGTTGAGTTCCGTATGGGATTACTGAGGGATAGGTCAGTCCCGTGTGGCATTACTGCTGGATAGGCCAATGCCATTTGGGATTACTGCTGGATAGGTCAGTCCCGTGTGGGATTACTGCGGGAGAGCTGTGCCTGTGACCTAGGAAAACATGAAACATGTCCACCAAGTTTTATAATCATCCCACGAAAGGTTCAACAAACTTTCCATGTACAGATCTACATGTAAATTTTTGCCCAACAAAATCCTTATCAATGGAAAGGTACAAAGTCTAAACTGCAATAATTAGGAAAAAAATTCATATTTAATGTCATATTTCTTAAATAGCACATGCACATCGTCGAATCACATTGAACTTGGGTAGCAAGTGTCAAACTCATCCAATGAAAGCTGACAGCTTCAGAAAACTTTCCATGTACAGGTGTACATGTTTTTATTGGCAGATTACTTAGACAAAACCCTAAAAATTTGAACAAAAATTAATATTTCATCTCCTAAATAGCACAGGTACATCTTCTAATCATAAGAAACATGTGTACCAAGTTTCATAATCATTCAATGACAGCTGACAACTCCAGCAAACTGTGGTGTACAGATGTACATGTGCACTTCAGCTAAATGCAAAACTCTATCATTTGACATAATTTGGAGAAAAATTAATATTTCTTCTCAAAAATAGCACAGGTACATCCTCTAATCATAAGAAACATGTGTACCAAGTTTCATAATCATCCAATGACAGCTGACAACTGGAGCAAACTTACCATGTACATGTATATGTATACATGTAGAGGCCTACATGTACAATTTACCTAAACAGAAAACTCATTCATTTGCCATAATTTGGAGAAAAATTAATATTTCTTCTCAAAAATAGCACAGGTACATCCTCTAATCATAAGAAACATGTGTACCAAGTTTCATAATCATCCAATGACAGCTGACAACTGCAACAAACTTTCTAAGTACAGATGTACATGTGCACTTCAGCTAAACGCAAAACTCTATCATAGGGATTTTAACATTGGAGCACCTCAGGGGTAGTACCCCCAGGTGGCATACCCACCCCCATATTTTTTTTTTTTTTTTAATATTTTTTCTAATTTTTCTAGATTTTTTTTTAATTTGCCAAACCAAAAACCTTATCATTTCCAGGCAGGGGACACCGACGACGACATCCTCTTTCCCCCCTCACAATATCTCCCCTTTACTTCGTAAGGCGAGATAAAAATGGCGAATATTTACCGACACAGGTGTTGGAAAAATGTGGAAATAAAGTTTATGGAGTGGATCTGATGGATTTCATCTTCATAGAACTATTAGATGGTCTCATGGACATGTTATACTTCAGTAATAGAGAGATTTGAACGAAATAACCCAGTGAATTTATATTCTGCAGCAACATTTTCTGACCTGGTAAAATTGTGAAAATTTGGTACAATGTAGTTTCACATTTTCTCCATTATTTCTTCGTTTCACTCTCGATCTTGTTTTATTTATTTGTCAAAATGAAAACATTCTTTGATAATCCGAATGTTGAAGGTTTAGACTTTTCAAAGATAGTATCTTTGAAAAGTCTAAACCTTTTGGTTTCATACATGTATATACATTTGGGCAAGTTTCACTCAAGGTGCTCGCATAAAATGCTACATTGAAGACAGAGTGGGGTTTAATTTAACTGCAAAGCAGCATTGTCGTCTTTTGACGTCATTGGGGTTGGGAAGGCTCTTAAAAATTATGCCATAGTCATCAACAGGGTGGGAACAGGGAATTATTTTGTGGTCTTTTGGCGTCATTGATACCGAATGAGTTAACAGGCATTATAATGCCCACCCCTATGGGGGAGGTTGGTAGGGGGTCACATAGTAATCTGAATCTCAAGAGTCTGAAATGATACATGTATGTGCACCAAACAGAAGTTGGCTAATTTTCTGAAAAAGGCTCCGTACAACTTTCACTTTTATGCCCATTTTTGGCCGGAACTTCGCAAAATCTGCACACAAAAAATTGACACAGATCCGGGTAGAAAAATATGACAAGCAAGTCGCCTCTCAACTTTCTGAGAGTAGTTGTTGGACTTGGCTAAGGTACTGTACAGTAGGCATAGAGGATCCCACTTATATGATACACAGTACACATTAGGCACAGAAATACAACATTATAGACACACATGGACAGACAAAAAAAAATGCAATTGTTTTTATAGGCATAAGAAATATGACAGCTGAAAGTTATGACATGTGCAGGTGTAGTCGGTTATCTGTTAGGCTGTTCCAAAAGGAACGGCAGTGAAATGTGGAAAAGTACAGCTGAAGGTTTTTTGCTGGGGCCCAGCCAACTGGGCATTAAGTTTCTCTGTATTACATCCACAAATGATATGTGTTATCGGAAACTGCCAGTAAAATAGGGTTGGAAGTTGTAAATCCATATCAGTGCCAAGTGTTGGTGTCAGCCAGCCGGGAAGGGTTTGGCAGTGTGGGAACCCACAGTCGCACAACCCACAGCACTGACATTGGTATGTAGCTGACAATTTATTGGCCCGTCATCAACATAATTATGCCCCAACTCAAGGTATAATGTATATAATGTAATGCGGAGAGACACACAGGATTTATGGATACTACAGGGAGATGTATATCAGACTGGCCTATACACCACAATAATAATAATAAACCGGTTTGGGGGACAATTTTAAATTTGAACAAACAAAAAGTTGAATTTTAAAAATAAACAAGGTCGACGTCGTCATTGGGTTGTTCTCTAATGAAACGTGAAGAGCCGATTGCAACACAAAGGTCACATCAAAAATGTTCAAGACCAGGTTACATAACCTCGTACAACGATCGAGCTCCTTCCTTGAAAGCCTGCATGAGTGAACACTGAACACTCTAAAGGCTAGCCGATATGTTATTCAACACAGCTAACTCGGGTTATATAAAAGCAGTCTTCAGTAGGCAGACTGGCTAAAAAATAAGGGAGCTCAGTTCAGACATGACGTCAACGTGTGTATTGAAATGTTGTCTGGCCCCGGCAAACTGAGATCAGGCTGCACACGGCAACCGCTCCAGCTCACTCGCTCACTCGCTTTAGAGAGAAATCCTATTTAGCCGAGAGGCATAAAAATGTTGTTTTGGGGGGGGGGGGGGGCAAAGAAAAATTTATGCCAAATATATGCAAATAAATAACTGCCAAAGCTGGAGTTTCAGACAAGGGCATTTCGACAGGGAAGGAAGAGAGACGAGACAATATTCACACATCCATTATAAGATCTATTTTCTCCAGGAACATGGATAATCATTGAGGGAGGAAAGGACAGACACTGTTTTCGGAAGAAAATCAGAAGTGATGAAACAATTGAATTTCATTAGTAAGGCCATCGTACATGTACATGTTATGAAATGCATGGGCAGGTTAATTATGATGTAAGTTTGACCGTGAGAAGGCAGCTGTAGGCCAATATCCTTGGTTTAGGCTATAGAAGGAGGGCCCCAAACAGGTGTATTAGATGAACTACAGTGTGATCATGCATAACAAGCCTACCAGGACTAAAAGTTCACCAAGTGACTTCAGACATGTTATATATACAAATATGTCTACTACAAAATAAACACACTTGTATGTACATGTAGAATGACCTGTATAAGGGACACAAGCATGTCAGCGAAGTTCAACCAGCAAAGGGTCTTCGATATTATCAGCCTGGTTAATCGGGAATTCGCAACAAGTATTAACGAGAAAAAGTGGAACCACAAATGTTACGAATGTTAAAGAATGAAACCTAATAATACTCAATAAACAGTATGTGCCTGTAGTAAAGACCATGATAACAAGATCCCTTTAGGCCCTCTAATACTACACGTAAATGTATATCTTTATCTGCGTGTATCACTATCGATATCAAATGTCTGCCTGCTTGCCTGCTGGTGTTGCGTGCATACAGAATGTACACTTGTCGCTACAAGAGAATTCTCTGTACAGACAGGTCGCCAGACAGGGTCATGCTCTCTCCGCTAATACATCACGAACTCAGGTAGAAGACCAGCCAGCCATATCCTGCCATTTCCCTAGTCTTCCCCAGAGCTCAACTAAAGCCCTCCGAGTTCTCCTAACCCTACACAAGCATGACAAGGATGCACACTGATTTAGTCATACATGTTCATGAATAGGTCATGACCAGACTTTCAAGTAGCTTTACTTTCTATTTTCCGCACAGCCGTTATTAAATCTTCAGGTAACTCGACAATACCATTCCCAGATGACAGGACTTGTTGATTAGTTACACAGTGGCCCTTTTATTCACATGATTCTTTTGAGAAAATTTTGACAATTTGTAAAGCATTGGCAAGGACAAATTTTGAATGAAGGATTCATTCTGCGTATACACTGATGCATGGTCAGCTCTGATGCTTCTAGCCTAAATTTCTGGGTAGTATATTTTGATATCAACCTATGCTTAAACATGGCGGGATCTAGTGAACTGATGATATTAAACTGACAAAATTGCTAAACCTACACCATACTGTTCAAAGATGGGAGTATTATACATGTACTTACAAATAAACTTTGCTGCCCTCTAAACCATTTCCCATCACATTCATTTGACCTGTTTCACTTTTGAACTCCTCATTTAGTCAGCAAACAGCATGAACAATTATTAATGAATTCGTTGGTCTCTAACTCAGTCTCTGAAGCAAACACTACAGAAGAATTCCGAAATTGATGTCGATACAATCAACCACCATTCAAGTTTAGAGCTTTCAAATTTTATTTTATGTTGGTTATCAGGTTTTTTTTTCCTAGATTGGGTTCCCACCCTTCTGGAAAACTATTTTTGAAGGGCCACTTATCAGTCAAATGTGAAGTGATCAAGTCGTAAAACTGAATACCTAATGTACAGAATCTTGGGACCTTGAAATTGTACTCATATGTAAATGAGAGCTGTTCATGCATCGACGTAGGTGAGAACTGTTCATGCATCGAGATAAGTGAAAACTGTTCATCCATCAAGTTAAGTGAGATCAGTTCATCCATCAAGATAAGTGAGAACTGTTTATCCATTGAGATAAGGCAGCACTCTTCATCCACTGAGATAAGTGAAAACTGTTCATCCATCGAGATTTAGTGAGAACTGTACGTCCATTGAGATAAGGGAGAACTGTTCATCAAGATGAGTGAGAATTATTCATCCATCAAGATAAGTGAGAGCTTCATACAACGAGATAAGAGAGAACTGTTCATCCATCAAGATAAGTGAGAACTGTTCATCCACTGAGATAAGTAAAAACTGTTCATCCATCAAGATTTAGTGAGAACTGTTCATCCATTGAGATAAGGGAGAACTGTTCATCCATTGAGATAAGGGAGAACTGTTCATCCGTCACGATAAGGGAGAACTGTTCATCAATCAAGATAAGTGAGAACTGTTTATCCATCAAGGTAAGTGACAACTGTTCATCCATCTAAGTGACAACTGTTCATCCATCAAGATAAGTGAGAACTGTTCATCCACTGAGATAAGTAAAAACTGTTCATCCATCAAGATTTAGTGAGAACTGTTCATCCATTGAGATAAGGGAGAACTGTTCATCCATTGAGATAAGGGAGAACTGTTCATCCGTCACGATAAGGGAGAACTGTTCATCAATCAAGATAAGTGAGAACTGTTTATCCATCAAGGTAAGTGACAACTGTTCATCCATCTAAGTGACAACTGTTCATCCATCAAGATAAGTGAGAACTGTTCATCCACTGAGATAAGTAAAAACTGTTCATCCATCAAGATTTAGTGAGAACTGTTCATCCATTGAGATAAGGGAGAACTGTTCATCCATTGAGATAAGGGAGAACTGTTCATCCGTCACGATAAGGGAGAACTGTTCATCAATCAAGATAAGTGAGAACTGTTTATCCATCAAGGTAAGTGCCAACTGTTCATCCATCTAAGTGACAACCGTTCATCCATCAAGATAAGGGACAACAGTTCATCCATTGAGATAAGGGAGAACTGTTCATCCATTAAGATAAGTGAGAACTGTTCATCCATTGAGATAAGGGAGAACTGTTCATCCATCAAGATAAGTGAAGTAATCATCCATCAAGATAAGTGAGAACTGTTCATCCATTGAGATAAGTGAAGTAATCATCCATTAAGATAAGAGAGAACTGTTCATCTATTGAGATAAGGGAGAACTGTTCATCCATCAAGATAAAAGGGGGAGAATTGTTCATCCGTCAAGATAAGTGAAGTAATCATCCATCAAGATAAGTGAGAACTGTTCATCCATTGAGATAAGTAGAGAACTGTTCATCCATAAGATAAGAGAGGAGAATTGTTCATCCGTCAAGATAAGTGAAGTAATCATCCATCAAGATAAGTGAGAACTGTTCATCCATTGAGATAAGGGAGAACTGTTCATCCATCAAGATAAGGGGGAGAATTGTTCATCCGTCAAGATAAGTGAAGTAATCATCCATCAAGATAAGTGAGAACTGTTCATCCATTGAGATAAGGGAGAACTGTTCATCCATCAAGATAAGGGGGAGAATTGTTCATCCGTCAAGATAAGTGAAGTAATCATCCATCAAGATAAGTGAGAACTGTTCATCCATTGAGATAAGGGAGAACTGTTCATCCATCAAGATAAGGGGGAGAATTGTTCATCCATCAAGATAAGTGAAGTAATCATCCATCAAGATAAGTGAGAACTGTTCATCCATTGAGATAAGGGAGAACTGTTCATCCATCAAGATAAGTGAAGTAATCATCCATTAAGATAAGAGAGAACTGTTCATCTATTGAGATAAGGGAGAACTGTTCATCCATTGAGATAAGTGAGAACTGTTCATCCATCAAGATAAGGGGGAGAATTGTTCATCCGTCAAGATAAGTGAAGTAATCATCCATCAAGATAAGTGAGAACTGTTCATCCATTGAGATAAGGGAGAACTGTTCATCCATCAAGATAAGGGGGAGAATTGTTCATCCGTCAAGATAAGTGAAGTAATCATCCATCAAGATAAGTGAGAACTGTTCATCCATTGAGATAAGGAGAACTGTTCATCCATCAAGATAAGTGAAGTAATCATCCATTAAGATAAGAGAGAACTGTTCATCTATTGAGATACATGAGAACTGTTCATCCATTGAGATAAGTGAGAACTGTTCATCCATCAAGATAAGGGGGAGAATTGTTCATCCGTCAAGATAAGTGAAGTAATCATCCATCAAGATAAGTGAGAACTGTTCATCCATTGAGATAAGTGAGAACTGTTCATCCATCAAGATAAGGGGGAGAATTGTTCATCCGTCAAGATAAGTGAAGTAATCATCCATCAAGATAAGTGAGAACTGTTCATCCATTGAGATAAGGGAGAACTGTTCATCCATCAAGATAAGTGAAGTAATCATCCATTAAGATAAGAGAGAACTGTTCATCTATTGAGATAAGGGAGAACTGTTCATCCATCAAGATAAGTGAGAACTGTTCATCCATCAAGATAAGGGGGAGAATTGTTCATCCGTCAAGATAAGTGAAGTAATCATCCATCAAGATAAGTGAGAACTGTTCATCCATTGAGATAAGGGAGAACTGTTCATCCATCAAGATAAGTGAAGTAATCATCCATTAAGATAAGAGAGAACTGTTCATCTATTGAGATAAGGGAGAACTGTTCATCCATCAAGATAAATGAAGTAATCATCCATCAAGATAAGTGAGAACTATTCGCCCATCAAGATAAGTGATAACTGTTCATCCATCAAGATAAGTGAGAACTGTTCATCAAACAAGCCAAGTGAAACTGTTTATCCATTAAGATAAGGGAGAACTGTTCATCCATTGAGATAAGTGAGAACTGTTCATCCATCAAGATACGGGAGAACTGTTCATCCATCAAGATAAGTGGCAATTGTTTATCCATCACGATAAGTGACAACTGTTTATCGATCAAGATAAGTGTCAACTGTTTATCCATCAAGTGAGAACTGTTCATCCATCAAGATAAGTGAGAAATTCATTCATCGAGATAAGTGAGAACTGTTCACCAATCAAGATAAGTAAGAAATGTTCATACAATGAGATACGGGATAACTGTTCATCCATCAAGATAAGTGAGAACTTCATCCATCAAGATAAGTGAGAACTAGTTGTTCACCAATCAAGATAAGTGAGAACTTCATCCATTGAGATAAGTGAGAACTGTTCACCAATCAAGATAAGTGAGAACTTCATCCGTCGAGATAAGTGAGAACTGTTCACCAATCAAGATAAGTAAGAAATGTTCATACAATGAGATAAGGGATAACTGTTCATCCATCAAGATAAGTGAGAACTTCATCCATCAAGATAAGTGAGAACTAGTTGTTCACCAATCAAGATAAGTGAGAACTTCATCCATTGAGATAAGTGAGAACTGTTCACCAATCAAGATAAGTGAGAACTTCATCCGTCGAGATAAGTGAGAACTGTTCACCAATCAAGATAAGTGAGAACTTCATCCATTGAGATAAGTGAGAACTGTTCACCAATCAAGATAAGTGAGAACTTCATTCATCGAGATAAGTGAGAACTGTTCACCAATCAAGATAAGTAAGAAATGTTCATACAATGAGATAAGGGATAACTGTTCATCCATCAAGATAAGTGAGAACTTCATCCATCAAGATAAGTGAGAACTAGTTGTTCACCAATCAAGATAAGTGAGAACTTCATCCATTGAGATAAGTGAGAACTGTTCACCAATCAAGATAAGTGAGAACTTCATCCGTCGAGATAAGTGAGAACTGTTCACCAATCAAGATTAGTAAGAAATGTTCATACAATGAGATAAGGGATAACTGTTCATCCATCAAGATAAGTGAGAACTTCATCCGTCGAGATAAGTGAGAACTGTTCACCAATCAAGATTAGTAAGAAATGTTCATACAATGAGATAAGGGATAACTGTTCTCCATCAAGGTAAGTGATAACTGTTTATCCATCAAGATAAGCGATAACTCTTCATCCATCAAGATAAGTGAGAACTTCATCCATCAAGATAAGTGAGAACTGTTCATTAATCAAGATAAGTGAAAACTTCATCCATTGAGATAAGTGATAACTGTTCATCCATCAAGGTAAGTGAGAATGGTGTATCCATCAAGATAAGTGAGAACTGTACATCCATCAAGATAAGTGAGAACTGTTTATCCATCAAGACAAGTGAGAACTGTTCATCCATCAAAAGATACATGTAAGATTTTACAAGTTTGTTGATGACGACTACCCCATTGAAGGAAAATAAATGTTCAGGTAAAATAATACTAGGTGTGTCTACATTTTTGCCTGAATGTTTGTTGACCAGTTTAAGCTGGTCATTCACACTTGTTTTGCAAAATTACTGTGAGATGCATCATGATCAGCCTTTTTGCCTCTTATCTGTTTATTGATTTGATTCCATTATTTAATTTCTAGAGTTCTTTTAAGGAAGAAAACCATTTATTTCTGGAGAAAATTCCATCATGGGGATTCAAAATTTGGCATGGTTGTTTTGAACAAGTTTGCTTCAGTTTTCTTGGTTGAAGAGATGATGTTTAAATTGTCATCTTCATACATGTATATGTTATCCAATTTTGTTTAGATGAAAAAAACTCCATAAAATTCAACCTACATGTAGATCAAAATGTAATAAAAAAAATGAAGTATCTCTAGTTTGTTGAAGGTGTGTTCTTCTTGGCAAAGTCAATAACTGAATGATAAATTTAGAATTTCTTGAAAAAGAAAAGTTTGAAAATGAAAGCTCATTTTATGTAAACCGAGACAACTTTATACCCATCACTCTCATGGCCAATGCATATTGCACCCTAAATATTTCTTCTGATTATTCAGATGACAAAACTTAACTTCAGGCATCGGTGGAGAGAAATTCTGCTAACATTCTACAAATTTCATCAGCTACTTTTTCAGTCCTTGGTATAAATAACATATCCATGCTACTATTTAGCCTCAGTTGACATAAAGATGGGTTTTACCTGCTTTTAAGTCTAAAATTGCTGTTTGAAAAATTAGAAGAAATAGGGTAGTTCTCGAGATATTATTCATCTACATAGTGGTCATGTTTATAGTTTTCACACTAAAACGATAAATAAATGCATAGGGGAGGTCTGATAGACGTTTAATAAATTTTCTGCTTAACACAAATGTACACGTGCATACATTGTATAGATACATGTAGGCAACTCTCGAGCCGTGTAAATACCCCAGATAGGTTGATAATTGGGACATCCACAGATTTTAAGAAAAAAATAAGTTCCCTCAGAAATTCAAAATGAATCTGTGCATGTAAATATTAAATATTTCAAACATGCAAGATACATAGTGTTTGTAACATAATTATATGTCAGACACTGCGTCACATCTATTTCCAATGTAACAAACACATTTAATGTCTTGGGGCACGAGCCGATGAACCCGGATTATAATATTTGCCCGAGACGTGGTCTGATTGGCGGTGGAAGGGTCTGTGACTCCGCCCCTGTCCTCGAATCACCTGCAGTCAGACGTATTATGTCACATGTTGTGTCTGGTCTCTTATCTCGCTCCAAAGTCTGCTCTGGTGTGATGCATGCAGTGTAGACCACCACTGTGCATGACTTCACAGATAGTTACAAGTTCCGATACTTATACTTCCGCTTAATTATTCTTCCTATACAACTACCACACATAAACCTACATATATTTCCATATTTTAACTGAAAAAAATCTCTCACAAGTCTCTTTGTACACACATCATCGGTGTCTGGTCATATGTAATTCCCCTAATAATTCAATGGACGTAAAAATTCCCACCATAAAATCAGGGGTGATCAATTTTTTTAGAACAGGAAGTCGACAAAATGGTTCAAAATCATGTGCATCGATCATCAATAATTCCTTCAATATTTTCAGAGGGTGATCAAATTTATTAGAACAATTTGTTGAATTGACACATCAGACATTCTGAATGTGCTTAATTTTCTTTTCATCACATAACATGATAAATAAGCAATACCCTCCCCTATTCATCTGATATCATAGGTACTGTATTGGGACTTCATTTACATGTATAGATTAGACCTGGTTATAAACACAACAGGGGTCGAAATTGCTATTAAGATACAGGACAGGTCCGGCAAAAATTAGCATGTCCTGCAGTTTTTCATGACAATTTGTATGGAGTTTAATGGCATGCAGGACACATTCTACACATGTCCTGTAAGTTTAGGTTATTATTTCAACCCCTGCACAAGATCTCAATAATTTGCTGTTTAGAGACTTCTTGAATGTTATGGTCATGTGTTTGGGTCAGCACATGGTTGTTTACAAATTGGACAGTCAAAACCGTTCTAAAGAAATCAAAGAAATATATGAAACTAGACGATCTTGAAATGAATATAATTCCCAAACATTAATTTAAGAAAACCAGCATCTGAATCTGAAAGCTTTTACCAGTACTCTATTTCTATTTCATTAATTGCGCTGTTGACATATTTTTAACACGTAAAATGTGCTGAATGTCCAACAATACAAACTGTACCATACACATCAAGCGAAGGACAAAATTATGAATTGGCGTTGATTATTTCTTACCTTTATTTACACCCAGAACATGATGGCATGACATCAATGTCAGGGCAAATATGACGGAATACCAGTAGAAAATGTAGTTAGGTAGAGACCTTGCATTCATCCCTTCTCCCTTGCAGTCGTGGGGTGTTGGTGCAGGCCACACAGCCTAATGATCTTGAGACCGTAGCACACATAAATACAGTACGACTTCCCGAGCAAGGGATCCTCAACATGCACTCGGTCCTTGAATCCCGTTTAGTCTAGGCTCCCGAGTAAATACATCCCGTGTTGCCCCCGGGCTGTCCCTATGTCTAATATGCTCCCACAATCGGAGGGAAATCTAACCCTCTAGTAAGCACATTCACAACAGTAGCTTGGCCACAAAATAATAGCTGATGGGTCCCAGGTAGATTCCTCTTGGCTCCCCAGTGAAAAATGCCCCCCTAGCTTCTTAGTCCCAGCCTGGCAGCTTCTCAGATATTCTCACTGAAGATGTTATACATCCATTCAGCCAGCCACATCAACAACCCGTCTATAGCCAGATACTCCCGTGTATTATGGCCTATACAGCATCAAAACTCAGGCGGCATGCTTAGATTTGCTGGCCATCAGAAAAAAAAAGTGAACAAATCTCAGGAAAAATCAAACTATCAGCTACAGTACAGCGAGGAGCCGCCGAGCTAGGCTACAGACTTGGCCCTATGTTTGGATTTTTCATGTGTTTAGAACTGGCGAAATTCCTAAAGTATCTCAGTACTGTTAACATTAGCCCGAACAGAACCGACCGTCTCGGCATCAAGCAGGTGGAACGCTGGAATTTCCCCCTTCCCCCGGTTACGGCTGATATAATTGCACAACTCTATTCTTTCCCTCACTGCACACAAATCAGGGAGGCTGTCAGAAAAGTTCACCGACTAAAATCTGCCAGCACAAAATGGTGAAGGTTATACAACTAGGCCTGGGCAGCACTGTCCTCCGACTAGAAACACACATTATCATATGATGTCATAATACAAGAGATGCCCGGCGGTCTCCCTCCTTCGCCAGTCTCACTGTTACACTTTCAGCTCGCCCCCGTGTCAGACTATTAGTCTCAAGGGCTGCGGTGTACATGTACACCACCAAGACACACGAACACGACCCTGACGGACAGTCAGACAGACAACCAGACGGCTGATGTTGATCTCCAGGTACATGTACATGTATCCCTGCCCTGCGTTTAGGCTTAGCACACAAATTTAAGGCTCGTCTATTATACACAGTATATATCAGACAGGTGGAGCGAGCAGCATTAGAAAGCTAGCTATCCTTTGCTAACACACACACTATTCCCTCACAGCTCCTCACTGCTAAGGCCCACAGACCACAAGTGTTTGCAGTTGAGCTTCAGACAATTACGCAATTTTGCACAACTGCACATACTGGCATAGACAGCCTATCAAAAAGGTCTGTCATTCGAGCCCAGACACTGACTGGCAGTTGGGCTATACAGTTCACATGCGCAGAGCTGGCCTACAAGCGAATGAGCTCGCTAGCTAGCTGTTGTAACGCTGATGTAATTTTTTCCCCTCTCTCTGTCTCGATCTCCGGTCTATAGTAATACAATGTGAATCAGACAGTGCCCTCTGCAGCTCTCCGTTTACAGTCCATTTCGACACACACAGGCGGAGACACACACAACACACAGCCTGCAGAAGCTGGAGGCCACTGTGGCAGGCTTTAAGGGCTGACAGCTCCAATGACCTCTTAACAAAACTTCCAGTTACTATGGTTTTAAGCTTGAGTAAATCGCCAAACTGCATGACCTCACTCGAAAAAAGTAGGACAGGTCATGTTATGACATAGTTAATGTTTCTTTTCACAAAAGAAACTCGGCAGTGGGGCCTAGTATGAGCCAAGTCTTGGGCTCTGTTTTTTTGTCCTCTGAACCTTGAAGGAATGATAAGTTTTATCTTGCAGCTGCATCGACTGTAAAGATTTTATTATCCCAGCAGTTGCATTTACTGGCCTTCCCCCAACCCCCTTCACCCCATCCCAACCCCCTCTGAACCCTCCCTGCCAGAGAGGATAATCAGGGCAGTCTATAGTCTGCATTCTCACAGGCCACCAGAGAGGGCCTATAAACAGCAAAAAAAACCACAAGTAACTTCTCCAGTGTTTGTTGTCGCCATATATCAGACATGGCTGGAAAAGTGGGTCACGTGAGAAAGGGGTCTATACCTTACATAATACATAACGAGAGATACATGTAAGTTCATGATTATAGCCCAGAATCTGTACAACAAACTGGAGAAAAGAAATGAAATGTATTTTGTGAAGACAGCATGTAATGGGCAGCCAAGATCGATGTTATATAATCGTTTAGAGAGTTGAGGTGCATGATCAATGCGAAGAAACGCCCACTTCATACATGTACAGTGCTGTAAGTTCAGGGATTTCCCAGATTGGTGCAAAAAGGGCAAACTGGGAATCACCTCTCACGTATACGGTGTGCGACTCATGCCTGCGGCATCTGCCTCGTGCTCTCCTGCAGCTGTATCAAAATCTTACGCATCTGGGTAGTTTCATGAAATTAGTTGTAACATAACCAACAATCACTCAATATCGCTCCTGTTTGCAGAACAAGGAGTCAGTAATTTAAAAAAAATTCTGGACTTCGTTAAAATGTATTCACAGGATTTGTGAAGGGTGAAATTTTTATATATAAAAATGAATGCAAAAAATTGTATAAAATGACATCTAGAATTTCTCATTTTTTGAACCCTCATATCATGGGCAGATATACTCGGACCTCACACCTTGGTAAAAATAAATGTTGAGAGGATTGCATTATGCTCCACTAAAACATGATTGCGGAGATGAGAATCCAGAAACCGATTCTATAACTGGATCTGACCTTCCTATGTCAAGGCCGTTTGGTGACCTTCTGGCATGAAAATAACTCTGTACGGCTACATCATATTCGACCAATCAATGGAACATTTGTCATGATATGATAGGGCAGATGTCTTCTTACGCAACCAAATCACCAGGATATGTATGACCTAGTCATCGTAAACTGACAAATTTCAAAATAAACAAAATCAGATTTGCCTTGCTGCAGGGAAGTTATCCTTGCTACAACCAGGGGTATCTCTCTCACTATTCTAGATACCCCTGGTACATGTACACAAGGGCACTGCGTCGTGTTGAACAAAAACACAGTTTCAGCCAATCAGCAAAAGCAACATCCTGCATATATCGACCACTCAGATCACTTGTTTACAGTGACCATGGCGACCGTGACAACAGATTCGAAAACACCATAGCTTGTGGGATACCCGGTAGCAGATGAACACGTACATTTTCAGCAACCTTGAACATTAATAAATATTCAGGAAAAATAGTTTAAAACAAAATCTATTTGAAGAAAAAATATACCTATTCATCTACGATCAAACATCCCACAAGCCAGGCAAATGTAGAGAACACTGAAACTTCAAAGGCAGTCCGCAATGTCAGTGTATTCGACCTCACTTACCCAATAGTAGGCCGGCCAAGGACACGAAATGTAACTTTTGGTGGCATTGTTTGTTACAAATGGGTACCCATGCTAAATTAGTTCTTTGTGTGCTAGGGTTCAAGGTGGGAGGGGATACCACCCGGATTTTGGACGTTAAAGGTCATTTCAGGGTCACTTTTGGGGTTAAATAAGGTCAAAATTGATAAAAGTCGTTCCTAACTTAATTTCCATTGTGATGTTTGTTACCAATGGCTATCCACGCTAAATTGGTTTTATGTACTGTATGGTTTTAGCACAGGTATGGCTAGCTCGTTAATAATTGGAATTGAGGTAATTTTAGGGTCACTTTACGGGTCAAATGAGGTCAAAAATGCTGTTTTATTTCATATATTTTGTGCTGTTTGTTACTTACTTTTGTATGCAGTATGGTTCAAGGTAGGGCGGCTACTAAGACAATTTTGGCAATTTGAGGTCATTATCAGGTCATTTCGAGGTCAAATAACATCCAAAGATGGCCAAAAGATGGACCTTAAAACAATTTAAAACATTTTTATGTGAAATTCCTTGTAAAGAAATGGGTATCAAATCTGAAGAAGTTATACTTGGTGAAATTTTAGATATTAGTGTAGGGTAATTCAGTATTTTTTGTTTGTGAATTTTGGTAACATCCATTTTCTTGTAGACTGGACCTTCCTGATCAATATATTTGTTGGTCCGAATGTTTCTTTCTCGAGTTTGAAGTAGTTTGAGTTAACTCTTTCTGGCCTGGGTGATAGAGGGTTCGAAAAGTTAATGCCCTATTGAACATTCACGGTATCACTAGAATGATTAAAAATCGAGTGCAAAGACCTTCCCTACTTTTGGAATATTATATTTGGCTAATTTTGAGCCTATTTCTGTAATTCTAGTGATTAACCATCATGCGTTAATCCAAAATGGCGCTCATGCATGAATCGCTCTTTTCAGGTTATTCATATAATAGTCATTATTCTTAGCCCATTGTACAAATTAGTTAACACAAAGTAATCTCCCATCAAGCCTCGTATCTTTCGCCTATTTTGAATCTGTTTGCTTAATTCTCAGCATAAAATATGATATTTTAAATCAAAATGGCAGACAGGTGGGGTAATCTGAAAATCACATTTTTCATGTTGCTCGTGAAGTTCAAGGCATTATTCTTACCTCACTGCACAAATTTATCAAAACCGAGGGATCCCTATGCATAGCCTAACATTTTATTCCTATTTTGCATGTATTTACATATGCCAAAAATCAAGATTTGATGGTCAAATTCAAAATGGCGGCCATAGGGTCATCAGAAAATCGCACTTTTGGCCATTGCCCTTATAATTCAAGGCATTATTCTTAGCTCATTATGCAAATTTGTCAAAACCGAGGGATCTCTAAGCATAGCCCAACATTCTATTCCCATTTTGAATCTATTTACAAATCCCAAAGATCAAGATTTGATGGTCAAATTCAAAATGGCGGCCATATGGGGTCATCTGAAAATCACACTTTTTCCTGCTGCTCGTGTAATTCAAGGCATTATTCTTACCTCACAGAGCGAATTTGTCAAAACCGAGGGATTTCCATGCATAGCCTAACATCTTATACCCATTTGGGATCTATTTTCATATTCCAAAAATCAAGATTTAATTGTTATATTCAAAATAGCAGCCATATGGGGTCATCTGAAAACCACACTTTTTCCTGTTGCTCGTGTAGTTCAAGACATTATTCTTAGCTCATTATTCAAATTTAGCAAAACCGAGGGATCTCTAAGCATAGCCCAACATCCTATGCCCATTTTGAATCTACATACATATCCCACAGATCAAGATTTGATGATCAAATTCAAAATGGCGTCCATATGGGGTCATCTGAAAATCACACTTTTTCCTGCTGTTCATGTAGTTCAAGGCATTATTCTTACCTCACTGAGCAAATGTATCAAAACTGAGGGATCTCTATGCATAGCCTAACATCCTATGTCCATTTTGAATCTATTTACATATGTCTAAGATCAAGATTTGATGGTCAAATTCAAAATGGCGGCCATATGGGGCCATCTGAAAATCACACTTTTGTCCGTAGCTCGTATAGTTCAAGGCATTATTCTTAGGCGTATTAAAAATAATCCTGTGTTTCCGGTAACCCGACCTACCTGGTGTGATCATTGCCGACCTGAAAGTTTTTTCAACAAATAAACAAATAAAAATGCAAAAACACCGACCGACCTCGGTGATTTTCACCAAAATCTTGCTCGCAACATTTTATTTTGCGAACCCTTCGCTTGCTTCAAGGGGACGTAACTCACCGAACCGCAGTTTCGTACTTCCCACTCTCCGTTCAGTGATGTTCTAGACAATATGTATTGAGAGCAACGTTAGCGACTATAATGTACCTCTGCAACGGAGAATATAGCACTCTGTGGAGCGGATATCCCAAAATGGCCGGGACAATTTTATCCGTGTCTGCAGAGAAATGTAAATTCCACCACTATTCGCCGTAGATAAGTTTACTGTTACGCCGCGGCAAGCCGTTCAAATGGCTCTCGTCTTTCTATCCGAAATATGTGACGAGCCGCAATACCGGCTTGCCTTTGCTTCTGTCAATGCGAGTACAGCGATGTACCATTCTGAAATCGCTTTTTTCAAATTCACCGTGCATGAAACTTGATAAAAACCATACATATATTGTTAGCTAAGCCCGACTTTATTTCCTGGATGTAAACTTGATATTCTGTCTCGGAATAACGAAGTCGGGAGAAAGAAATAAAAATGAAAAATATAAAAACGCCAACGAAGATTTCCATAAAACGTTGTCGAGAAGCCGCCCAGAAAATATAAAATACTCACAGAAAACCCCTTCAAAATATATGATTCTTTGGTATGGTTGAAGTACAGAAGCTCAGTTTATATTTCCAAAGTGCGGGTTTCGATGAAATCCGCTAAACAAACTTTATTTTCAAATTTCTGTTGAGTTTCTGCGCCACGTAATTTCATCGCGATGAGATCAAAATGGCGTCTCCCTCAGATCAGCTCGACTCGGCTCTGACCAATGAGCACTTCGATGTAGGTCACGTTACCACTCTTGTCCAATCAAGGTAACCGATATCGGGTCGGTTGTTAGCGTTACTAGAGAAACGGGGAAAACACCCCTTGCAGTTTCTCGATGTTATCGTTCGAAATCAAGCCTTCAATCAGAAACTACAAGGAATTCCCTTTCCAATGAGCCGAAACGTCGGAAAAGCCCAGGCATGCCAGGGAAAAAGGCAGCTGAAAAACTAAGATTTTCCGCTGTAATTCCTCATTATTTGCCATTTTCGACCGCAATTCTACCAAAATACTGTAGTCTCTTCAATTTTCAAATAAATTTTATTTATTCTGACAACATCGTCGATTTTGCTATAAATTATTTATTTAATAGCAGAAATGGATATAAAGTCTGATGTCCATCTGAAAGTGTTTTGCTTTGTCTTCAAACTCCTTTGTCCATAGAGAAGAAATACTGAAGTGTAAAGTCTGATATCTACTCTTCAGCAGCTGTCCATCAACAATTGAGTAGATTCAAGACCTGCATGTTTATTCCAGCGTGTTGACTCTGATATAAGTAATTCTAATATCTAGAGATGTTATCCAGATTTCATGAAGTTATAAAAAAAAAACTGTTAAATGTTTGCGATTGAAAAGAAAATATGTAGGCTTCAAGGTGGAGTAGCAACAAACTGGAACCTCTAATACAAACTGTGATAAATTCTCTAAATCAACGACTACCAATTCCAATTCCATATCACTAACTGCAGTTCTGTCTGGACGAATGTCTGGTGAACGTGGATTCAGTTGATGTGAGCTGTGATACTCCATTCCGAACCATTCTGTATATCACACACAATCCCAAGAATAACAAAGCCATTTTTTTTTGTATTTAAGACATTTATTTTTCAAAAAGTTTGGTTATTATATTGAATAAGTATGATGGATATTCAGTACATCTTTGAAATATTTTGATTGGGCAAAGAAAAGAAAAAAGCAAAAAAAAAAAAAAAAAGCAAAAAAAAAAAAAAAACCCTACCTACCTACCTGGATTTTTTTTAAGCCGTTACCAGAAACACAGAATTATTTTTAATAGGCCTTAGCACATTATGCAAATTTATCAAAACTGTGGGGTCTCCAAGCATAGCCCAACAACCTATGCTCTTTTTGAATCCATTTACGTATCCCTAAGATCAAGATTTGATGATCAAATTCAAAATGGTGGCCATATGGGGTCATCTGAAAATCATATTTTTTCATGTTGCTCGTTTACTTCAAGGCACTATTCTTCGCTAATTGTGCAAATTTATCAAAACAGAGGGATCTCTTAGCATAGTCTAACAACTTACGCCCATTTTGAATCCATTTGCATATCCCCAAGATCAAAATACGATGTTCAAATTCAATATGGCAACTGTGTGGGATTATCTGAATCTCCTGCTTTTCCATGTTGCTCGTGTATATCAAGACATTGTTCTTAGTTGATTGTGCAAATTTATCAAAATCGAAGGGTCCCCCATCATACATGTAGCCAGATACCTTTTGCCCATTTTGAATCTATTTGCTTAGTCGTCAGATTAAAAATGATAGTTAATTCAAAATGGCGACCATAAGGAGTCATTCGGAAATTCTTCTTTTTCATATTACTGTTGGAATATTTTTATTCCAGGTAAAAACTTGTTTAAATTGAGCAGAATAACGCCATAGCTTATTACATTATGCCCATTTTTATTCTATTGGCATAATATTCAGCTGAGAATACCATTGTTAAATTTAAAATGGTGACCAAGTGGGTTCATCTGAGATTCATATTTTCATTTTGCTCTTATAATTCAAGGTATTTGATTAGATGAAGCTGAAAGTAACACTTTCTCCAAGCCAAGCCCCTTCACAAAACAGATCGATCTGACTATTTATGGGCTTAGTTTGGCCCTATTCGTACAATCATCAGCTAGAAAAATAATCATCGACAGACAATATAATTGTTACATAATGGTTATTATGCCTACCTTAAGCCACAGACTGTATACAACTAATTCCTGTCTGTCAACCCATTCGTAACAATTAGTATTGTAGATATTAATTTATAACCGATTTGTACCCATTTTAGACCTCATTTACCAAAAAGTTACCCTAAAATGATCTTAATTTGAAAAATCGACCATAGAGGTCCATGTCCCCCGCTAGCAGCACCAGTTATGGTGGATTACATCCACCATAACTGGCGCTGCTGCTGCGGGGGCCATGGACCTCTATGGTCGATTTTTTGGGGTCGATGATATCTCATATCATTGATATTGTCCGGACAAGATCAAACTGCTTAAAATCCAATGAAATCCAGTATGGCCGATGGTGGCCATATTGGATTAAGCACGTCCTTGAAAAACAATCCTAATCCTCCTCTCAACAATGTCAAGGCACTCCCCAGGTATGAAGTAGATCGGTTGAATCGTTCTCGAGTTATTGTCCAGACAAGATTCAACTGCTTACAATCCAATATGGCTGACGGCGGCCATATTAGATTACGCACATTGCTGGAAAACAATCCCAACCATCCTCTCACCAATGTCAAGGCACACCCCAAATTTGAAGTTGATCGATTAAATCGTTCACAAGTTATTGTCCGGACAAGAAAATCTAAGATCCAACTGCTTATAATCCAATATGGCTGACGGTGGCCATATTGGATTATGCACATCGCTGAAAAAAAATCCAAACCGTCCTCTCACTGATGTCAAGGCACTCCCCAAGTTTGAAGTAGATCAGTTGAATCGTACTCCAGTTATTGTCCGGACAAGATCAAACTGCTTAAAATCCAATGAAATCCAGTATGGCTGATGGTGGCCATATTGGATCAAGCACGTCCTTGAAAAACAATCCTAATCCTCCCCTCAACAATGTCAAGGCACTCCCCACATATGAAGTAGATCGGTTGAATCGTTCTCGAGTTGTTGTCCGGACAAGATCCAACTGCTTATAATCCAATATGGCTGACGGCGGCCATATTAGATTATGCAAATTGCTGAAAAACAATCACAACCGTCCTCTCACCAATGTCAAGGCACACACAAAGTTTGAAGTTGATCGGTTAAATCGCTCATGAGTTATTGTCCGGACAAGAAAATCTAAGTTCCAATTGCTTATAATCCAATATGGCTGATGGCGGCGGTGGCCATATTGGATCAAGCACGTCCTTGAAAAACAATCCTAATCCTCCACTCAACAATGTCAAGGCACTCCCCACATATGAAGTAGATCGGTTGAATCGTTCTCGAGTTGTTGTCCGGACAAGATCCAACTGCTTATAATCCAATATGGCTGACGGCGGCCATATTAGATTACGCACATTGCTGAAAAACAATCCCAACCGCCCTCTCACCAATGTCAAGGCACACTCCAAGTTTGAAGTTGATCGGTTAAATCGTTCACGAGTTATTGTCCGGACAAGAAAATCTAAGATCGAACTGCTTATAATCCAAAATGGCTGACGGCGGCCATATTTGATTACGCACATTGCTGAAAACAATCCCAACCGTCCTCTCACCAATGTCAAGGCACACCCCAAGTTTGAAGTTGATCGGTTAAATCGTTCACGAGTTACTGTCCGGACAAGAAAATCTAAGATCGAACTGCTTATAATCCAAAATGGCTGACGGCAGCCATATTTGATTACGCACATTGCTGAAAAACAATCCCAACTGTCCTCTCATCAATGTCAAGGCACACCCCAAGTTTGAAGTTGATCGGTTAAATCGTTCACGAGTTATTGTCCGGACAAGAAAATCTAAGATCGAACTGCTTATAATCCAAAATGGTTGACGGCGGCCATATTTGATTACGCGCATTGCTGAAAAACAATCCCAACCGTCCTCTCACCAATGTCAAGGCACACCCCAAGTTTGAAGTTGATCGGTTAAATCGTTCACGAAGTTATTGTCCGGACAAGAAAATCTAAGATCCAATTGCTTATAATCCAAATGGCTGACGGCGGCCATATTGGATTACGCACATTGCTGAAAAACAATCCCAACCGTCCTCTCACCAATGTCAAGGCACACCCCAAGTTTGAAGTTGATCGGTTAAATCGTTCACGAGTTATTGTCCGGACAAGAAAATCTAAGATCGTACTGCTTATAACTAAAATGGCTGACGGCGGCTATATTGATTACGCACATTGCTGAAAAACAATCCCAACCGCCCTTCGCCAATGTCAAGGCACACCCCAAGTTTGAAGTTGATCGGTTAAATCGTTCACGAGTTATTGTCCGGACAAGAAAATCTTACGGAATTACGGACACCGGTGTTTCTAATATCCCCCCCTACTAAGTAGCGGGAGACAATAATTAACGAGTTATCTATGACTAATTTAAAACTTACACTACATACTACTGATTCAATTTAGATACTCATTCGTAACAATTAGTACTGTGAATATTAATTTATAACCGATTTTCACAAATTTTTGACCTCATTCGACCCAAATATGACCCTAAAATGACCTTATTTCTAATAATTAACGTGTTATCGATGACTACACCCAACCCTACACTACATTCAACTGATTCAACTGGAATACCCAATCGTAACAAGTACTGTGCATATAACCGATTTTCACAATTTTTTTACCTTAGGCCTTTTTTTTTTTATTGATTGGTTTACGGATCCGCCGACCTTCATTTTGCCAAAAGTGAAATAAAAATAAAATTGGATTTTCGATTTTTTTTTTATTTCTGTCGTATCCGCCGACGTGTCACATTTGCTGACCTCTCTGTTGGAAGAATAAAAACATAAAATTCGCAATATTGGTCTCATTTTAATACTTGCTGTGCGTAAAACATCTTATATAAATTCTTCACGCTCGAGTTCGCACGAGTTCAACACTCTCACACTCTGCAGACATCTTGGTCTTGGAGGCGGGTTACTTCCCTTGGTTACAGTGGTGGTGGTTTCCGACTTCCATGTTACCTTCGGCTGTAGTTCGGGGGCCAGACATGACATCATTTCAACGGCGCAGTGTTTGAAGCCAAGATGGCGGGTTCGGCTTCGCGGTGGTTTTCACTGACTCCTAGACAGGACGCGACCGTCCTTTTGAAGGGCTTTGTCGGTCCAGTAACTGCTGGGACGGTGGGGGACTTGGTCTTGAAGGAGATCAGTGACAACTGACGACATATCTGCCGGCCTGTCTGTCCAAAATAACAGCAGGAAACATGACTTGTCCTGTCAACACCCCCTATTGAAGTGTTGGTTTCACGCAAAGCGACTGATATTGTCGCTTGGTTGAAGGAAACGTCCGTCATTGATCTTTTGGTAAATGTCTTGTAATTATTACACTGGCTATTACCTGGATTTGACATATCATTTTTTTTTTGACCGCCCTCTCGTGTCTAAGAAGTTTGTCAGAAAGCAGGCCCTAATCTAGAAATGAAAGGCAGGGGTTGGTAATCCGGTTGAGGGGCAATCAAAGTTGCGAAGCCTCGCTCGCCATGAGAGCCTGCGGGGGGGGGGGGGTGGGTGGGTGGGGAGACCCCCCCTCGCAGCTCGCGGATTTTTTTTGTGAATGAACTGATAAATGATGCTCTCTGAAAGCATTTTGAAACTCTTTTCTGAAGTTTCAGCAATAAATAAAACCCCATACACAGATAAAATGGAAGAATATTCAGTATCCTGATTGATATACACACAATTATCAATACCTCATTTTACTTCTGGTTATCCAAATCTCTTTAAAACCTGGAAATTTGTATAGTTTGTTCTGGTACAAGTTTCACCATGCCTTTTGTATAATTGCTGTCTGTATTTTCAGAGTTTTTTATGTGTAGTATTTTTTTACAAATTGTTTG
The DNA here is from genome assembly GCA_036873755.1 of Hanleya hanleyi. Taxonomy (NCBI): domain Eukaryota; kingdom Metazoa; phylum Mollusca; class Polyplacophora; order Lepidopleurida; family Hanleyidae; genus Hanleya; species Hanleya hanleyi. The sequence continues at coordinate 111,766 of JAVTVY010052509.1, forward strand.
CATTTTCAAATTATTGGTCAAAATGAAGTTAGTAAATAAAAATTATAGAAGCCAGTGAAATGAAATTAATTTAATGCTCAATCTTATTTCAATTGTAGGTCTATTTCAGTATTTGCCTGTGAAAGTAATATTACGTCTATTCAAAATGTTATATTGTCTTGCAGAATTTGTGTTCCAAAGATATGCCATTATTTCTTAATTTAGATCAAAGGATATCAATGAATAAACACTTGATTTCGTCAACGGAGGTACTTTGATAGGCACATGCAACTGTGTACGCGTTGTACGTACGCTTGGTGTTGGAGTTTGTGAAGCCCGCCAGTGTCATCTGCCTCAGTGGGACTAGCCGCTTCCGCTTCCGATTTGCCGGCAAAACAAAGATGTTAGCATCATCGTACAGGCACCGGACTTGTCAAGTGCCCGCTGTTTGTCCCTTTCATATCACGTGGAGTTTGGCATTGTAATTCTTTTGCAACGAGCTGAGCGGCTGCTTGAACAGTGCCTTGCACTTCCTGTCCTGGTTCTGGGGCCCTAACCAAGACGCAATACCATAAGCGTGTGGCCCTGAACATGCGTGATGTCGAGAGCCGAAACGAAAGTGAATGACAGAGAAAGTTTACGTTTTACTCTTTTAGATTAAAACTTGTATATGGGAATTTGATTTGAGATAATATTTCAGAAATGGATGTCGCAATTCCAATGACAGAAGTCTGCCAGGCACACAAAATTGGACTTTTGCACAACACGTGGTAATGACGAAAACTGGTCACCGGGTAATGATTTTTTTCTTTTTTTTGCCAGCGGCAAGGGCACCCGAAGCCAACGGCAGCGTCCGAATATCGGACGCTGAGAGGTGCTAGATTAGGGCCTGGAAAGTAAAAATAAATAAAGTGTGGAGGCTTGATTTTATTTTTATTTTTTTCCATCCTCCATCTGGACATTTTTGCCAGAAAAATCCGTAAACCAATTAATAAAAAAAAAAAGGCCTTATTTGACCCAAAAGTGGCCCTAAAATGACCTTAATTCTTATAATAAACGTGTTATCTCTGAATACCTGATACTCTACACTACTTACAACTAATTCAGCTTGGATACTCATTGGTAAAAAACAATGCGGTGGATGTTAATTTATAACCGATTTTTATCCATATTTGACCTTATTTGACCCAAACAGTGACCCCAGAATGACCGAAATCCACGTGGTATCCCCTCCTACCTTGATCCCTACCACTCAAAGAACTAATTTAGCATGGGTACCCATTTGTAACAAAAATTGCCATCGAAAGTTTTTAAGTGCGTTTTTGAGGTCTTTGGCCGGCCGACTACAATGAAGGACTCAAATTGGGTGAAATAATGCACCGATTTCTATAAAATTTCTCTGATCTATCCATAATTATTGTTCTATTGTTATGTACATGTATGCTTAGTTTGAATATATATTGCATTCCATATAGATCAGCACAGTTTCTTCTAGGTCAAGAGATCACATGACTGAAAAGACTACTGAAGTTGGGCGGAGCACCGTCTGCTATGCAAGATGGTCAAGCTTTCGCCTTTGGCTCAAAAAGGAACATTGACATTGTGAAGATGCAGGGAAGTATAAAGCGATGAAGAAGTATCTATAATTTAAATTTGCTTTAATTGCATTTATCCATAACTTATCCTAATTAGGAAGGAGATGGGTAGAGGGTCAGATTCAGTTAGAGAATTAGTTTCTAAATCTGATTTTAATCAGATTGAGAATACTACCAATTGATTGGCTTGTGGGAAGAAATATTTACCCCTGGTATTGTAAGTGTACTTTCTTTGAAAAAAAAAGAAGTTTTCCTCCCCTTAAATTAATTTGTTTCTGGAATAAATACATACACTATAGATATACGTTTGTTCTTCGCATTGTGTAAGAGAATAAATCAATAAATCAATCATCCAATCAATAAATAAATGTGATAGTATACAAACATGATATAGAAATTATATGCAAACTTAACATAGGAATTAGTGGATTTTATTAGACAAGGGGCATAACTCTGCAAAATACTTTCTGACACGGTTCATTTTCGATAGGCATCTAGTTCAGGTCAAGAGAAACAACTGTATCACGTTAGGATGTTGTATATGGAACGGTTCTGAAATTATCACAATAACAAATCACAAATGGACAAGGGGCATAACTCTGCAAAATACTTTCTGACACGACTTATTTTCGATAGGCATCTAGTTCAGGTCAAGAGAAACAACTGGATCACGTTAGGATGTCGTATATGGAACGGTTCTGAAATTATCACAATAACAAATCATAAATGGATTTTTATTTGTAAAAAGGGGCATAACTCTGCAAAATATTGTCCGAGATGACTCATTTTCGATAGGCTTCTGATTTACGTGAAGATAAATAGATGTAACAAGTTTGGTTGCCATGCATGAAACGATTCTGTAGATATCGCGGTAACGGACGGACGGACGTACGGACAGCCGTACATGATGACGACAATACCCCTAGGCCAAAGTTGGCCGAGGGGTAAAAACTGAGCTGAGACCAATTCAAGAATACATTGAGAGAGAAAGTAACAGACTGCATGACAGGTAGGTCAAAATATTTTTAAAAATTATACCCCACCTCGCTTCCCCAAACCAGGATTCTGGTTGCCTAGGGCAAGCAGAAAAGCATGAAGTTACAGCACTGTCATCTAAAATAGAATTTGAATTGCCAACAAGTCAAGTAAAGTATATATGAACATGTGTTAACCGACCATGCATGGGACCACATTATAGTGTCAGTTTTGACAAAATTCTGATTTTATCAAGGTTCAAAATAATTTCAGTACCGAGACAATGAAAAATTTCATTACTTAGAGGTAATGGTCGCTTTATCCAGGCGTCGGTATTCACAGCTTCCACTGTACATCCATAATGACAAGTAAATCACATTACATTCTACAATGCATCAGACTGCATCGAGCTCATGTTCTACATATGGTATCTTTAGAACATCATGTCTCCTGGAACATCATACATTTGAAAAGTTTGAATTTTTAAAAGTTTCAATGGCCTCCAGTCGCAAAATTCTGGTAACTTTTTCCAGAAATAGAATTGTATACCATATCTAACAGTTACTTGAGAGGACATACATGTATATGCACTAAGTTTACATTCCAACTACAGAATATTTTTGCCCAACCGTTTTCTAGTGAATATTGAATCTGATCTCAGATTGGTACTCATGATCATCAAATAGTTGCAAGGTTGGAAGCTGTCTTTTAATTCTGTGCTATCATGCAGCTTCAACCATCGCAAATTCAGGGGAAATAATCCATGTCGACATAAACCTGGAGAGATTTTGACGCCAATCTAGCTGGAATGAACAATCGAAGTTTGAAAGTGATGAGGCAGGACATATTGCTCTGACATATTCAGAATGTCAACGCGCAATTTCCACCTTAATACTCCGCATCACCATGCCTTGATCTTGCCAACATAGTATTAGCCAGCAATGCGTCTCCCCGTCTTTGAGACGGGAAGTTTGTAAATGTGACATTGAGACGGGTATTGTCTAATTGAGACGGGTGGTACGTTTTTGTAAACATAAATCATTATAATTGAGACGGGTTGGATTGAAAGATGTAATCCATGTTAAAAGAGGCAATAAAATGATATCAGGTTAAAAAAGTATCAGGTTAACTCAGGTTAACGAAGACTTCTTCGTCGTACAAAACAGCGTTGTTGTTGTCCCCGCGCATTCAGCGACGTCAGGTGTTTCCCCGTTTGGGAATTGCCTGGCTTGAACTCCAAATCGAGGCTTACCCGATTCCTATGTCCTTCTCCGCATTAACCATGTTCCGATTGGACAACTGTACATCAAAGTGAGACTTCGATGCAAAGGAAACTGAGAACGTGGTATGCGTGCTCAACCTAATACCATATATGGAACGGTCTCCTCACTCAGGAGGCTGGACTGAAACAAAAGGCGGGGAAGATAACATTTTTCTTAAATAGGGCTCCCCGTCAACCAGCTTCTGAATCAGATTCTGAATCGGAGACTGAACTTGGCGAAGAGGAGACCAACGAACCGTCGCCGTCGGAACGTGATCAACCCCAACCAGGGACAAGTAAAGATTCTCAAGTACCGGTACCAGAACGGCACGTAAATCCTGGACCATCGGCTCCAAAGAAGATACGCGTAGAAGTGAAAAAATTCTCCCCGGGGTGAATTAAAAGATTCCCTTGGTTGAAGTACAACGAGGCCGACAATACCATGTCATGTCGGATTTGTACTCAGGCGAATGGCTCTGGAATCTGGACAGACGGAACAAGGAATTTCAGGTATTTCGTTCTATCATTTGACAGGACAGTCGGCAAATTTTGACAACAACAACAACATGTCATGTCACCATATTAAGCGTTCGCAAGTGGTCCTCTAGTGTGCATTCCGTTTTGTAGTTGTTGAAACAAGATTAATGCCACTCCAGGAAAATTTCACATTTCTCAAAATTCTGTACTTTTCATTGTTGACAAAACAAGATTATTTCTATTATCAGCAATCAGTCTTGGGTTATTTTATTCATTGAAAAATCAAATGGTGTGAAACAGTGTGACAGACGTACGTTTTAGGACCTCGATATGAAAACCACCTCACGTTCTACCCTCGTCGAAGACCTGACTTTGTTTTTTATTATATTATCTCTTCTATCAGCAACATTATTCACACACAAACCCTATGAAAATTGATGAAAACACCAATCTGAAATTTTTGCATTGAAAAAACTGGGAAATTGTCCTGAAAAAATATGAATTTCAATAGCCCATTCAATTCAATTTTGAGTGCCAGAAATGGCCCAGAATCCATTTCCAGCCATCGAGAACCCCAGAGCTTCCGGGGCCTCGACCCCGGCCTGAAGTGCTAGGATGGTAAATTGGGATGAGACTCCCTGTTTTCAAATTCTAGCTAAAACCCTGCTTGCCAATGCAACACCAATTTGTCAATCCCTCGGAAACCAATATTAATGTTCAACAGCAGTTCCGACAATATAAAATAATATATGAGTTATACGCTGCACAATACAGCCTTTTTACAAACATGTATGTTCCATTAAGCCCATTCAGTAAATACTGTGCACCACCTGCCACCTGTAGTTAGCGACAAAACCAAACAAAAGTGACGACACCCACAAGATAAAACAAATTGCTCTATAGGCACTTGGATGAAGTCATATCTATACCTGATTGATGGCAATGCTATTGGATGACATCTTTTCTATACTGCACTGATGACAAGTTGTTGGATGGCATACTTTACTATACCTCCCTGATAACAAAGCTATCGGATGAAGTCCTTTTCTGTACCTCTCTGATGACAAAGCTATTGGATGACATTTTTTATACCTCCCTGATGACAAGAATATAGGATGAAGTCTTTCTCGGTAACTTATTGGATGAAGTCTATTTCTTTAACTCACTGATGACAAACTACGGGATGAAGTCTCTTTTCATAACTCAGTTTAAAAAAAAAAGAGCGAGCTAGTGAGCAAGTGGATATGACTTAACATCGCTTTCAGCACTATTTCAGTCATGTCATAATGTTTGGTTCCTATTCCTTTTCACACTCGGAGACCACACGGGTAGGGTCCTATTCCTTTTAACACCTGGGTTCCATGTATAACATCATGAGCTATTAGATCAGGGGTTGACATGTTAAAAATTATCATCGATCTCAGGTGATAGGTAAGAACGGATGACTTCTACCCATCTCCCACAACCTGAACATGCTAGCACTTCAAAATAGTAATTGTGTTTTTTAATGTTTTTTAATGTTTCATAAATATGAAATAAAAATCTTACAATACATGGAGACCTGACTAGTTTAACGTGTCTAACGTATTATTAATTGAACTGTTGGCAGTTTCCTGCATTTAGTTTGAAGGGGTTTGAGCAAAAATAAAGTAACAGTGAATTATTTATTTATTTTTTTTTTTTTGGCTACCGGTCACTTGAGACATGCAAAAAGTACCTGTCAGAGACCGGTGGACAGGTTTTAATTTCGACCCCTGCTGGATGAAGTAATTGTTATAACCCAGGGGTAAAGCTGTTGGATGAAATCCTTTTCAGTGGCTTTAATATTGGATGAAGCCCTTTTCTACTGATGACAAGCTATTTGATGAAGTCCATTTCTATTACTCTGTTATAACGAAGCTGTTGGATGAAGTAGTTTTCAGTGACTTATTGGACAAAGCATTTTCTGAACAAAATGATGACAAGCTATTGGAAGTCCTTTCTCTTTTACTCGTGACAAGCTATTGGAAGAAGTTCTTTTTCTATAACTCTCTCATGACAAACTATGGGATGAAGTCCTTTTCTATCAGTCAGTGATGACAAAGCTATTAGATGAATGCATTTGTTTTATAACTCGGCGATAACAAAGCTATTGGACGAGCTATTCAGATGAAGTCTACTAGACGAAGACATTTTCTGTGCCTATCTGATGACAATCTATTGGATTTTTCTATAACTCGGTGGTGACAAAACCAGTCAATGAACTGGTTTTCTAGTGAGTTCATCTGGATGAACTCATTTTCCATAAAGCATCGATGACAAAACCATTGAACTCATTTTCTTTACCGCAGTGACAACAAAGCTATTGGATGAAAGCATTTGTATAACTCACTAATGAAAAACCATCTTTAATACTTTAGTGCCATATGCTTTCCAAAAACAATATTTTACCAAATATCCTGTAGTATCATGTATCTTATAAACGCCATGTTTTTGCATATGAAGTCTATCGATATATTTTAGTGCTGTATGCAGTTTTACCGTTTTGTTTGTTTATGTTTTAAATTATGTATATATATTTCTTTTCATAATTTTTATTGACCATGCTAACCGTTTTTGCTAAATATATATTTCTGTTTTAAGCAGGACCATGATGTAATCTAGCTTTGTGATAATTGTGTATGTATACACTGGGTAAATAAAGAATCTATCTATCTATCTATCTATCTATCACTGGATGAAATCATTTTCAAAATGGGCCACAACCACCAACAGGACATTGTAAAAATTGTCCTGCATCAAACTGAAATGTATGTAAATTATTTGAAAAAGTACAGGACATGACAATTTTTTTTACCAGACATTGATAGTAATTTTGAGCCCCATTTTGATCAATGGTAACAAGAGCTATTGGATGAACTCATTTTCTTTAACTCAGTGTCCATGTAACAAAGCTATTGGAAGAAGTCCTTTTCAGTGACTTATTGGATGACTCAGTGGTGACAAAGCCATTGAATGAAGTATTTCTATAACTCAGTAAGAACAGAGCCATTGGATGAAGACCTTTTCTATAACTCACTGATGACAATGCCATTGGATAACGACCTTTTCTATAACTCACTGATGACAAAGTCATTGGATGAAGACAAGCTTTATGGTAATCTCCAAGGATTCTAGGAGCTTCACGGTTCCACTGAATGGGTCCCATTAAATGAATTGTGAAATTTGAGGATAATGATACAAGTGCAGGCATGGTGGTGTTGGTTGTAAAACTAATCACCAATAAAGCCAACCAACCAGGACGGAGCCAAATAGACTGTTCTGGGCGGCACCGGATAGCCAACATACATGTACCTTTAACGCACAGGTGGAACACGAGATACTTGATACTTTTTTAACGTGCAGACAATGCTTAAACTCATTACAATTTACCTGGCAGAAATGGAGCGGTATAGATTAGCGATCTAATAAAACCAGATACCATGATAAATTCGCCACCTGATCAGAGAGACTGGCTAAAAATGTGTGACAAGTGCCACCTTGTTCTCCCATAAACTAGGTTTCCATCAGATTTGTTTCAATAATAATATCATGATTGTCTCTCTGTATTACATGTATATCAGATAGAGGAGATTGAAGACCAGTCAGGCGAAGTCTGCTAATTGCTATTAATTAGCTAGCGATTAAAAGCTCGAGTCTCATGGGGTTGAGTGCCCATAGTGCAATAGTGGACAAATGTAGCAATCTAAAAGGTTCTACCAAATACGTCCAGTACACTTTGCATGAAAACATGTACATGTATACAGAGAAGCTGTGTAAAGTACAAGTTGATATTTATTTCTATAAAAAATGATATTTTATCAAAGTTTTTATCACAATAAAACAGATGTGATGAAAAACATATTGAAGCCATAACCTCTGCCCTGTGATGTCAGTCTGATTGTGATCACGTCGTATATTATATAGACTAGTCAGTTGTGTTGTTCATACTGATGTGACGTACATTTGCACAACAATTTGGTATGACGACGTTTCAGATGTTGTTGGCGTTACAATGGAGAAAGAGAGAGAATTAAGGTTTAACGTCGCGTTCGCGTTACAATGGAAATGTCACTTAGAACATTTACTACGATTGCTCGCTATGAACAATAGCGAGCAATCGTGGTGAATGTTCTTGGATTGATTGACACCTGGGTAATCTCATCTGACCAACCTCTAAATACTGACATTTATCCATGGTTCCCAAACTTTAATTTTAAGTATTTTGAACCCTGATATACCAGAACCCTGTCAAAGTCGACACTATAATCTGGTCCCAAGCATGGTCGGTTTACACAGGTTTCATCGTACAATATGCAACGATACCATGTAGATTCTTCACTGGAATGGAAAACAGTTCAAAACTGGTCTGTGGCTGCCAGAAACCCCAGTCTAATCATGCCAACCTGTTTTTTAGTATATAAACACTGGCATCCCTTACACTGCCAAAATACATGTAGCTGGGCTGGGGTATAGACTCTTTAGAATATACACATCTTATATACCGGTACTCCTATTTTTCTGACTGGCTGCCAGCCACAAGATTTTTTCGGTTTCTCAGGGGCACATCCCATGCAGATGTGCTGTTAAAAATAGCCCAGGAATCGGCCACCTTTAATTGCATCATATCAAAAGTAATTCTGCCTCCGCTAATCGAGTTACCTCACAAGCCACTTCAAAAAGGGAAGTCAGGAAAGCAAAACCCGCACTGCATCCCGGGCAGGTCTTTGATCTGATAGTGAGCCAATTCGACCTATTGGCACACACGGTCTCGGTACCAGACTCGGAGAACTGATAACGGGCTCCTTCAGTTTTCAGAGCTCAGTCAGCAGTTTTACGACACCAATTAGGCAGAAAATAAATAATTCGAAAAATGATAAAACAGCATAAACGAGGATGAAGCGAGATATTGACTGCAGTCTGAAACCCTTCTCAAGATTCTCGTGTTTGAAAGGGATGAAAGGGGGGCTCCTGATATATCCACCTAAACGTAACTGATTTATATGACTGCGTAAAGAGCTTCAAAGTAGAGACGGGTTAGTTTTTTATCAGTGAAGAGATGGGAGTTGATGGCATGCTATCATGCAACATCTAGAGCAAATTAAAATCTTGTCAAAATCTCGTAATTAGAATTCCCTCAAGCTCATTGGGAAAGAACTTACTTCCTCTTCAAGTAGAGATAGCCATATTAATTGGGACAGAAATATTTACTCATTTCCTATTCAATAGGTCCCATCCGTCTTTTCCGACTCATTTTTTGTCGCTCTCTTTTGGGAAAACATAACGGATACATTGACGTGTACAGTACAGTCAGCAAGTCACCGCTAGAGTAGCTTCCCCTGACATACAGATTCTCCGGTGAATCGGCCTACATGTAGTACCTGTCATTTGTTTCAACGATGTATTGACGTTGATCATTGGAATGCCGAAAACCTTGAAAGAAGAATAGATTTACATGCAAGTGTGAAATGTATAAAGTATGCACTGCCACTATAAATGAATGTTGTCCTCAAAGATACTGTGGAATTGGTATGTACTGTAAACTATACTACATACTATATATTTCGTACATGGTGGTAATTTTTTTTTTTTTTTAATCAATGAAGATCAATCCATCGAACCATCACTACTATTCCCTTTCCGAATACATTGTAGTTCATTAAAATATTAAGTGCAACATTCTTTCAAACTTTATCAGCCATGTACATACATCCCATGTAAGACAAACTGCATATATAAAGCCTTCTAATTTTTTTATTTTCCTTACAGAATCAGGACAGGCTAAAAAAAAAACCCCCCGTCATGAATCGAAGCGGTAAATCAGCAGCATCATGTGACAGTAGTACTGCCAGTATATGGTCATTACCAGTACTAGTACAAGTTTCAGATTTCAAACTTCAGGCTATAACAGATCATAGTATGTGCACTTCCTGCAGCGACGCTACAGGTCCTTGCTCGCAAACACTATGTGTATGTGGATATTCAGTTTTCTTTATAACAGTGTACATGTGTCAGGTTTTATCATGCTACAACAGTTTTTCATAATGTACAGGTATATGTAGGTTCTTTTACCAGAGAAAACAGAAGAATGATTTATTACAGCCGATATCAGCACTAGTTGTCATTCAATGATATTACGGAAATGTATGTTATGGCTTGATTTGCCCCCGCAAAAAGATAGGGATTTTTTTTCCAGTTTCATAAATACATGTAGGTGAAACATTGCCTATCAAGCGAAAGGGGGAGGGGGGAGAGTAGAAGGCAGTGAATGGGTGATAAGAAAACGTAATTCTGACACTTGTGTACAATTAGTTGAGGCTCATTAAAATAACATAAGACTTGTTTGTCATAATACCTTCTCTCCAGAAAATTGGGGTACGTGGAGAAATTTTTTTTTCTTCTTTTTTTCTAGTCGGATACAAGATTTATATGCAAGTATGAAATGTATAAAGTATGAAATGTTTAAAGTATGAAATGTACAAAGTATGAAAGAAACTAATGTTTTGCAAAATTTGGAATTGTTTTTGAAACAATACCTTATATACATGTATACTTTCTGCTTCTCAACACACATGCACCTTGCTTAAATAAACTTAATAGAACAGGGTAAAATAAACAGACGTTGCTGAAAAGTAAAAAAATGTTTGGGCAGCATGAAAATTTGGGGCAGCTGGTCATGATAAATGAACAAGTTATCTTCCCGTTAAGAGGTTTTGTTACCTCGCGTTTACCAAAATCACCTGATATATCCAAACTGACATTTACAGACAAATTGAGCATTTAAACCAATGAATAATAAACTTATCGGGGCTGCATCTAGGAATTTTTTGCAAGTTCCGATCCCAAACTCCCAGTTCCCATTCGTAATTCATTATTGAGGGTTCAATTTTCGCTGGTGAATTTCGGCACAAATACCCTGTGATCAATCACAAAATAGAGGTTTATTAGCATAAAATTCAATACCCAGCTATGCAATCAGATCGATATTGAGGCTCTTAGAAGATTTTTCTAGGAGTATTTCCTTCAGAAATTCTTTCAAATTGAACAACAACAACACTTTCGTTTTTGTTTTTTTGTTTTTTTATTTGAGTTGGGGCATCAGATGTTTTCCAGAACTAAATTGGCTCTAGATGCAGCCCTGCTTATAGCATATATCCCTCAAAACTGTCAACAACAGCTAATATTTCAACCGATGGAAAAACTCAGTTACATTTGATTTCCAGCCTATCTACATGCACACTTTGGATTTGACCTTTTTTTCTTAATAATTCAATCACAGGAAGTTCACTTTTCAAACGCAGAGAAAAAGTAACATTCTCATTCTTCACTCAAATTGAAGAATAACCATATAAAATGACAAAATGTGACACTTTGTACATGTAGCTGGTGCCAACAAGAATTTTTCCAGATACAAGCTTTTTTTGTTGCACTTCCGGTGATCGAATTATTAGGGCAATTACAGTATCTTTTAATCTCTACTGCCAGAAATCGGTATGTGTGAAGGACCCATTTTCGTTGATAATTTCAATCAGTAATACAGGTGGTAAATATATACATAAGTGAAAGACATTGAATGCTCACCATGTTATATTTTTTCTAAGATACATGTAACATAATGAAGACTGAACCCTAAATTCCCACTGATATCAATCCAATTTATTTCTTAGATTCTTCCATTCAAACAATAAAATGATTTATATAAAGAAAAACGTTGTCAAAATATAAGACTTTCTTATAATACTCTTTTTTGTCCAGTACATGTACACATGTAGTATTTTAATATAAGACTGTTATTTAAAGATGTAATCAGCCTCAAATCTGGGCTGAAATCGATGTCTGTCAAACTCAGCGAAAGTGACATATGACATGTTACAACAGATACAATATGAGACACATTTGACCACAACAAATTAAATTTGTTTCTACCATTCACGAGAAAATAGAAGGAATTGATCTTTAAAAATAAACAGCATGGCATGCCGTTTATTTTTCCACGACCGTGTCAACAACGGATAAACGTGTGGTGCATTCTACCAACATATGCTATGCGACATTTACCGAACCATAGGCACGAGCCATGACGTTATCCCATGGCTGAAGCTGTGCAGCAATTAGATTCGTGAGCATTGCTACGTCCCTCATACATGACGCAGTGATGTCATTTTCCTCTCCGCGTACAACACACACTCAATGGTGAAACAGAAAGCCTGTCGAAGCGGGCAGTTTTTCAAATTTCTCTTACAAGATTTTCTTGCATTCATTGTATATGGCGATCCCACCATCATCAAATATAATACATATGATGCTTTGGCAATCTTCCCTGCTGAAAAAAACGCATAGGGGAGAGTTTACAAAATCTATCCATTTTGAGGCTGATTACATCTTTAAGGAACATCAGGCTCAGTAAAGTTAATTGTTCCTCCATCATCACCTACATGTAATTACCAAGACAGTTGGGCAGATGGGTGGATTTCATTTTTACATTTTATTTCAGTCTGGTACATGTATACGGCTTTAAAAATGTATGCCGTCAAACATGCTGAAAAATGTTTCGTTGATAAGATTTACAATAAACCCCCCACTATTTTAGGTACCGGGTACATGTAGCTGGTCAGTGGGTTACATCGTCTTGTGGACCCACACTGAGGCTATTGTAACTTGATTGGCTGTTTAGCATGACCAGCCCTCATCTATATTTTGAGGGCAAATAATTAAAATAGATGAGGGATTTACAAGTTAAAACATAATCATTTTCTTCATATTCAGATACAATTGGTTTGCAATTTGATAATTATTAATAAAAAATCATAGCATCTAGCATGTGTATTTAAAAAATCAAGGTCATGCTAAACAACTAATCAACTGATGGCCTGACTTTCCATGCCTGTTGGCACAGCTAGCATGAACAAAGATGTGTCTTGGACAATGCAGATATATTTAAAAAAATAAAATAAAATTGGGGCAGTGAGAAAATTTGAAGCGGGTGTTGATGATAAACAAAAAGTGGTTTTAATGGGCCTTTACCATCAACTTTTCTGTATGAAAAGTAATGAAACCCCTGAAAATACAAGTAGGTGAATCAGGCAAATGTTGTTCAGCAACCATAAAGGTCATAGTTACAGATCTGGGATATCCATTTCTGCAGGGGATACTTACGATCCCTAGACAAGGTGCACTCTTGTATTTTCATTATGGTATTACATGTAATTAAAAACGCATAAAAACTAATGAGCTATGATAGAGTCACCAGATTCCCACTGTACCAACATGCATGTATACACAGTCATGCAAATGTCGATCTGACTGGCATTGATCTGACTGGCATTTTCCAGACCGGTAAAAACCCCAACCATTCCTAATTTTTACGCAGCATGTAATAAACAATTATGCAATACATCCAAAGTGTGATTAGAAGCTTGGCAGCCACAACAACGCTGCTTGAAAATGGCTTACATATACAGGCCTCATAAATGGTATCAGTAGTTAATGAAGTAGAAGACTGCAACCTTGTATTAAACTAGCTAAAAAGTATTGGGTACCGCCTCCCAGCATGTAACGCATGATGTGACATAGTTGCGCAGTAAAATTGAATGTATCGTGTTCATGCAGTTTCGAATCAAAAATATTTGAACTATGTTCCCTGATATTGATTGCCACAAATTACCAACTACCCCTGTACATGTAGCCTGGCCTTTCCACTCAAGCATGTAAAAATTTAGCACACATTTCCCACCATTCAGATACGATCAGAGACAATGTCATTACGGCAAATTCTGGAGATGGCCAATACAACTGGCCCAATTTTTTCTCCCATTAAAATTTGGAATGGTTGATTTGATAGTTTTGAGAGTCAAATATTATTCAAATTTTAAAATATAACCCATTTCTGGTCCAGTCAGATATAATGTCCCATCAATGTTCATCAGAAGTCTTGATTTATTGAACCTAAAAAAAATGTGGTGATTTGTTAACTCCATCCATCCATCGATCACCAGAAACTCTATATTTGTATAGTTTTTCTGGAAGATAAAACATATGTATTATTCATACAGAAATTCCAGTTTATCAGGGGATACATTCCAGTTTCATATAAACACTCGACAACTATAGAAACTACAGTACATGTAGATAGATACATAACATAATATCCAAACTGGTCAATTATCTGAATTTACAAGTAATCACCGAGAGACATCAGTCCAAATTCTGTGTCATTCAGTTCAGTCTGTCACACACATTAGTAATATGTTGGGCAATTAAGTAGTTGCAAAATTATTAGTAACGCATCAGGGTGGATAGGATGTGGAATCAGGAAATAAGGGAATTGTACATGCATGTTCACTTGTTCCTCATTATAATATAGAAATTGGGGGATAAAATTTATGTTGACAGTACTATACAAGTCTTCATAACAGCATCATACAGCTATATACAGGGATATATGTGGCTCACAGTGCTATACTGACACCCATTTTATAATAATCAACCGTGTTATAATGAGGAACAAGGGTGAGTGAATGAATATGATTTAACGTCGCTTTTAACACTATTTCAGTCATATCACGACATGTGGTTCCTATTCCTTTTCACACCCGGAATCGCTATATAGCTGAAATATTGCTGAATGCGACGTTAAACCTTAATTCTCTCTCTCTCTCTCTTTCACACCCGGAAACCGCACGGGTAGGATCCTATTCATTTTAACACCCGGGACTCCAACGTTGGGGTCCTATTCCTTTTCACACCCGGGAACCCCACAGGTGCCCCAGTTACATGTAGTCGCCTCATATTATGATCATATTGTTATATTGCTGTTCAACTGTTAAATGTGGTCATCTTCATTTCATGTTTTGTACTCTGCTGCATTGCTGGTGTCTGTACAATAAAATTTGAATCTTGAATCTTGAATCTATGACAAGCTCTTTCAGACCTATTCTTACCATGACCTGGAGTGTGCACAACAAAAAACCCCAGGTCAATCTCTGGGAGCCCCATGGGGCTAATGAGGAACAAACTGTACACCACACCAACCATACTGTAATGATGGTGCTATTGATGAGACCTTGATTTAGTTTAGAATTTTAATCAGCACCTGTAGAAGCAAGATTGTGTTGATTCAGGATTCAGATTCAGGAACAGGCCTTGCGTTTCGACGGGTATCCGGGTATCCGATACTCGTGGAGATACCCGTTCATTCGCTTCACGGGAATCTGTTTGGATACCCGTAAAATAATGTCTGGGGAAAATTTTGTCGATCAAAAAAACCCAAATTCGGCTTTAATAAACGATAGTTTACCTAGAAATCATCGACTGCAGGCTTTACAAATGGCGGAAGTTCATATTTATACGACGTCTAAGTGGGCGACGAATTATGGCAGCTGCGTGCATTCTCTTGTACTGGGCGATTTTCGTTGTATCATCTGTAGCTACCCCCCACTATTTTAGGTACCGGGTACATGTAGCTGGTCAGTGGGTTACATCGTCTTGTGGACCCACACTGAGGCTATTGTAACTTGATTGGCTGTTTAGCATGACCAGCCCTCATCTATATTTTGAGGGCAAATAATTAAAATAGATGAGGGATTTACAAGTTAAAACATAATCATTTTCTTCATATTCAGATACAATTGGTTTGCAATTTGATAATTATTAATAAAAAATCATAGCATCTAGCATGTGTATTTAAAAAATCAAGGTCATGCTAAACAACTAATCAACTGATGGCCTGACTTTCCATGCCTGTTGGCACAGCTAGCATGAACAAAGATGTGTCTTGGACAATGCAGATATATTTAAAAAAATAAAATAAAATTGGGGCAGTGAGAAAATTTGAAGCGGGTGTTGATGATAAACAAAAAGTGGTTTTAATGGGCCTTTACCATCAACTTTTCTGTATGAAAAGTAATGAAACCCCTGAAAATACAAGTAGGTGAATCAGGCAAATGTTGTTCAGCAACCATAAAGGTCATAGTTACAGATCTGGGATATCCATTTCTGCAGGGGATACTTACGATCCCTAGACAAGGTGCACTCTTGTATTTTCATTATGGTATTACATGTAATTAAAAACGCATAAAAACTAATGAGCTATGATAGAGTCACCAGATTCCCACTGTACCAACATGCATGTATACACAGTCATGCAAATGTCGATCTGACTGGCATTGATCTGACTGGCATTTTCCAGACCGGTAAAAACCCCAACCATTCCTAATTTTTACGCAGCATGTAATAAACAATTATGCAATACATCCAAAGTGTGATTAGAAGCTTGGCAGCCACAACAACGCTGCTTGAAAATGGCTTACATATACAGGCCTCATAAATGGTATCAGTAGTTAATGAAGTAGAAGACTGCAACCTTGTATTAAACTAGCTAAAAAGTATTGGGTACCGCCTCCCAGCATGTAACGCATGATGTGACATAGTTGCGCAGTAAAATTGAATGTATCGTGTTCATGCAGTTTCGAATCAAAAATATTTGAACTATGTTCCCTGATATTGATTGCCACAAATTACCAACTACCCCTGTACATGTAGCCTGGCCTTTCCACTCAAGCATGTAAAAATTTAGCACACATTTCCCACCATTCAGATACGATCAGAGACAATGTCATTACGGCAAATTCTGGAGATGGCCAATACAACTGGCCCAATTTTTTCTCCCATTAAAATTTGGAATGGTTGATTTGATAGTTTTGAGAGTCAAATATTATTCAAATTTTAAAATATAACCCATTTCTGGTCCAGTCAGATATAATGTCCCATCAATGTTCATCAGAAGTCTTGATTTATTGAACCTAAAAAAAATGTGGTGATTTGTTAACTCCATCCATCCATCGATCACCAGAAACTCTATATTTGTATAGTTTTTCTGGAAGATAAAACATATGTATTATTCATACAGAAATTCCAGTTTATCAGGGGATACATTCCAGTTTCATATAAACACTCGACAACTATAGAAACTACAGTACATGTAGATAGATACATAACATAATATCCAAACTGGTCAATTATCTGAATTTACAAGTAATCACCGAGAGACATCAGTCCAAATTCTGTGTCATTCAGTTCAGTCTGTCACACACATTAGTAATATGTTGGGCAATTAAGTAGTTGCAAAATTATTAGTAACGCATCAGGGTGGATAGGATGTGGAATCAGGAAATAAGGGAATTGTACATGCATGTTCACTTGTTCCTCATTATAATATAGAAATTGGGGGATAAAATTTATGTTGACAGTACTATACAAGTCTTCATAACAGCATCATACAGCTATATACAGGGATATATGTGGCTCACAGTGCTATACTGACACCCATTTTATAATAATCAACCGTGTTATAATGAGGAACAAGGGTGAGTGAATGAATATGATTTAACGTCGCTTTTAACACTATTTCAGTCATATCACGACATGTGGTTCCTATTCCTTTTCACACCCGGAATCGCTATATAGCTGAAATATTGCTGAATGCGACGTTAAACCTTAATTCTCTCTCTCTCTCTCTCTCTTTCACACCCGGAAACCGCACGGGTAGGATCCTATTCATTTTAACACCCGGGACTCCAACGTTGGGGTCCTATTCCTTTTCACACCCGGGAACCCCACAGGTGCCCCAGTTACATGTAGTCGCCTCATATTATGATCATATTGTTATATTGCTGTTCAACTGTTAAATGTGGTCATCTTCATTTCATGTTTTGTACTCTGCTGCATTGCTGGTGTCTGTACAATAAAATTTGAATCTTGAATCTTGAATCTATGACAAGCTCTTTCAGACCTATTCTTACCATGACCTGGAGTGTGCACAACAAAAAACCCCAGGTCAATCTCTGGGAGCCCCATGGGGCTAATGAGGAACAAACTGTACACCACACCAACCATACTGTAATGATGGTGCTATTGATGAGACCTTGATTTAGTTTAGAATTTTAATCAGCACCTGTAGAAGCAAGATTGTGTTGATTCAGGATTCAGATTCAGGAACAGGCCTTGCGTTTCGACGGGTATCCGGGTATCCGATACTCGTGGAGATACCCGTTCATTCGCTTCACGGGAATCTGTTTGGATACCCGTAAAATAATGTCTGGGGAAAATTTTGTCGATCAAAAAAACCCAAATTCGGCTTTAATAAACGATAGTTTACCTAGAAATCATCGACTGCAGGCTTTACAAATGGCGGAAGTTCATATTTATACGACGTCTAAGTGGGCGACGAATTATGGCAGCTGCGTGCATTCTCTTGTACTGGGCGATTTTCGTTGTATCATCTGTAGCTACCCCCCACTATTTTAGGTACCGGGTACATGTAGCTGGTCAGTGGGTTACATCGTCTTGTGGACCCACACTGAGGCTATTGTAACTTGATTGGCTGTTTAGCATGACCAGCCCTCATCTATATTTTGAGGGCAAATAATTAAAATAGATGAGGGATTTACAAGTTAAAACATAATCATTTTCTTCATATTCAGATACAATTGGTTTGCAATTTGATAATTATTAATAAAAAATCATAGCATCTAGCATGTGTATTTAAAAAATCAAGGTCATGCTAAACAACTAATCAACTGATGGCCTGACTTTCCATGCCTGTTGGCACAGCTAGCATGAACAAAGATGTGTCTTGGACAATGCAGATATATTTAAAAAAATAAAATAAAATTGGGGCAGTGAGAAAATTTGAAGCGGGTGTTGATGATAAACAAAAAGTGGTTTTAATGGGCCTTTACCATCAACTTTTCTGTATGAAAAGAAAAGTAATGAAACCCCTGAAAATACAAGTAGGTGAATCAGGCAAATGTTGTTCAGCAACCATAAAGGTCATAGTTACAGATCTGGGATATCCATTTCTGCAGGGGATACTTACGATCCCTAGACAAGGTGCACTCTTGTATTTTCATTATGGTATTACATGTAATTAAAAACGCATAAAAACTAATGAGCTATGATAGAGTCACCAGATTCCCACTGTACCAACATGCATGTATACACAGTCATGCAAATGTCGATCTGACTGGCATTGATCTGACTGGCATTTTCCAGACCGGTAAAAACCCCAACCATTCCTAATTTTTACGCAGCATGTAATAAACAATTATGCAATACATCCAAAGTGTGATTAGAAGCTTGGCAGCCACAACAACGCTGCTTGAAAATGGCTTACATATACAGGCCTCATAAATGGTATCAGTAGTTAATGAAGTAGAAGACTGCAACCTTGTATTAAACTAGCTAAAAAGTATTGGGTACCGCCTCCCAGCATGTAACGCATGATGTGACATAGTTGCGCAGTAAAATTGAATGTATCGTGTTCATGCAGTTTCGAATCAAAAATATTTGAACTATGTTCCCTGATATTGATTGCCACAAATTACCAACTACCCCTGTACATGTAGCCTGGCCTTTCCACTCAAGCATGTAAAAATTTAGCACACATTTCCCACCATTCAGATACGATCAGAGACAATGTCATTACGGCAAATTCTGGAGATGGCCAATACAACTGGCCCAATTTTTTCTCCCATTAAAATTTGGAATGGTTGATTTGATAGTTTTGAGAGTCAAATATTATTCAAATTTTAAAATATAACCCATTTCTGGTCCAGTCAGATATAATGTCCCATCAATGTTCATCAGAAGTCTTGATTTATTGAACCTAAAAAAAATGTGGTGATTTGTTAACTCCATCCATCCATCGATCACCAGAAACTCTATATTTGTATAGTTTTTCTGGAAGATAAAACATATGTATTATTCATACAGAAATTCCAGTTTATCAGGGGATACATTCCAGTTTCATATAAACACTCGACAACTATAGAAACTACAGTACATGTAGATAGATACATAACATAATATCCAAACTGGTCAATTATCTGAATTTACAAGTAATCACCGAGAGACATCAGTCCAAATTCTGTGTCATTCAGTTCAGTCTGTCACACACATTAGTAATATGTTGGGCAATTAAGTAGTTGCAAAATTATTAGTAACGCATCAGGGTGGATAGGATGTGGAATCAGGAAATAAGGGAATTGTACATGCATGTTCACTTGTTCCTCATTATAATATAGAAATTGGGGGATAAAATTTATGTTGACAGTACTATACAAGTCTTCATAACAGCATCATACAGCTATATACAGGGATATATGTGGCTCACAGTGCTATACTGACACCCATTTTATAATAATCAACCGTGTTATAATGAGGAACAAGGGTGAGTGAATGAATATGATTTAACGTCGCTTTTAACACTATTTCAGTCATATCACGACATGTGGTTCCTATTCCTTTTCACACCCGGAATCGCTATATAGCTGAAATATTGCTGAATGCGACGTTAAACCTTAATTCTCTCTCTCTCTCTCTTTCACACCCGGAAACCGCACGGGTAGGATCCTATTCATTTTAACACCCGGGACTCCAACGTTGGGGTCCTATTCCTTTTCACACCCGGGAACCCCACAGGTGCCCCAGTTACATGTAGTCGCCTCATATGACAAGCTCTTTCAGACCTATTCTTACCATGACCTGGAGTGTGCACAACAAAAAACCCCAGGTCAATCTCTGGGAGCCCCATGGGGCTAATGAGGAACAAACTGTACACCACACCAACCATACTGTAATGATGGTGCTATTGATGAGACCTTGATTTAGTTTAGAATTTTAATCAGCACCTGTAGAAGCAAGATTGTGTTGATTCAGGATTCAGATTCAGGAACAGGCCTTGCGTTTCGACGGGTATCCGGGTATCCGATACTCGTGGAGATACCCGTTCATTCGCTTCACGGGAATCTGTTTGGATACCCGTAAAATAATGTCTGGGGAAAATTTTGTCGATCAAAAAAACCCAAATTCGGCTTTAATAAACGATAGTTTACCTAGAAATCATCGACTGCAGGCTTTACAAATGGCGGAAGTTCATATTTATACGACGTCTAAGTGGGCGACGAATTATGGCAGCTGCGTGCATTCTCTTGTACTGGGCGATTTTCGTTGTATCATCTGTAGCTACGGGCATTTACAACAAACAACCGTGCATAGGAGAATGCAATTGCAGAAACACTACCGTCTTATGGTCGATGTTTACAAACGGTAAACATGGATTCCAATCTGCTTGAAAATGTCGAAAGGAAAGACAATATCTGTACAGGCTGGCCAGATAATGTAAAGGATGGTTTTGTCTTCATACAGAACGACGAAAACACGTAATTAACTCATTATAATCCCTGAAGTTAGTGCTGTGGTGAACTTCTTAAATGTGTGTTCATTGGAATTGTTCGTAATTTCTTGACTTACATCACTCAATTTTAAGTTCATATTGTGTGTTTGTTCAATTCATCAACATATTTAAGTTATATGCTACATTTGTAGGTGTCATGAAGATGGTATTACTTTTTCCAGCACTTAGTGTAAACATTCGTAATGAATGAAGTCGGAAGCTGAGCTGGTGACCCGTGACACTCATAGTGAGAGACAGAGCTATTTTTTAGTCCATAATGAGAATATAATCAAGGTCCATAACCTCAAATTGAAAATTTTCAAGTGACTCCAAATTACAGCTCCAAATTAAATTAATTCAAGGAGACAATCCTTGACATAATTTCATAAATCATGCTGCATGATATTGTAGTTGCTCAAGAGAAAGTTTATCCATTCATCCTGTATGTATCACAGCAAGCTTGGACGGTCAAAGATCAGCTCAATGAATCGAATGGCTACACAGCGGTGGGGAACAACATGATGTGAGAATCAATTATCCTGTTAATAACAGTAAACATGAAAAGAGTACATAAATTTTTATTCCACTTTAATCTCCACACTTCAATTTTTCGTCGCTTCAGTGGATACTGGTAGATACCCGTAAACTGAAATTGCGGGTATCCGTTTGGGTACCCGTGAATTTCGACGAAAAGCAAGGCCCGAGGAAAATGGCTTCGTAGAGACATTTATCGCTTCAGACAAAACGTCCAGTGAAAACGAGCAATCACGCTCACATGGTTGCCCAATATTTTTCCATCGATAACATTTTATTGCAATTTGTGGCCAGTAACTAGGTTATCTTCCTTTACAGTACCTCCTGTCGCAAAGCTCTCACGTCAATCACTCATTGGGCTTCATATTGAAGTTTACAACAAGTTTACAAAGTTTATTTACACTAAAGGTGAGCTTCAGCAGCTCAACTTCTAAATGAAAACCTGACCGGTCCATGTCACCCACCGTTGATACCATAGACAGTATCACAACATGAAAGGTTTATAAAATGTTGTATTTAAAATTGTAGATTGAATGACAGGATGTTTGTGTGTATTGGGTGCTTAAAACCTTTGTTATATTATCTGAGAATTGAAAAAAAATAGTTTGCCAGTTTACATGTACATGTACATCAGTTTTAATGAAGAAATGGAGTTCTTCCAAAACACGAGACAGTTCAGTTCTGAAAAGTAAACTGTGTGAAATATGGTAAATAGCAATGTGTGAGATGTGTAGATCATGTCATGAAGATTGCTGAAAACAAGCAAAAGCTATGCAGTCATTGCTACACTTATACCAAATGTCGGTTGGTGAAATTGTTCTTCAGTGGCCATGGTCATGGCCACATTGGAATATGCAGATGGGTGAAAAACAATCCCAGCCATCATCTCATTCATATCAAACCACTGTACAAGATTGAAATCAATTGGACAAACTGTTGTTTAGTTATTGCAGTGACAAGCTTATGTAGCATGGCTCAATAGGGATGAAGGCAATGGCGGCTATATTGGATTACGCAGGTTGCTGACAAACAACCCCAGCCATACTCTCATGCAAAGCAACCCACTGTCCAAGTTTGATGGATTATGCAGGTTGCTGAAAAGCAATCACAGCCATCCTCTCACTCATATCAAACCACTGTGAGACAAACAGTGTTTGAGTTATATAGCAGACATTAGTTTATCTAGCATGGCTTCGATAGAGTTCAAGGCCATGGTGGCCATATTGGATTACGCAGGTTGATGAAAAACAATCCCAGGCCTCCTCTCACTCATACCAGCCCAATGTCCAAATTGGATGTGGATCGGACAAACCATTTTTTTAGTTATTGCAGTCAAAAGCTTATGTAGCATGGCTCAATAGGGGTGAAGACAATGGCGGCCATATTGCAATATGCAGGTTGCTGATAAACAACCCCAGTCATACTCTCACGCATAGCAGCCCACTGTTCAAGTTTTATGTCAATCACACAAATCATTTTTGTGTTATTGCAGTCACAAGCTTAGGTACCATGACTGAATAAGGTAAGGCCTCCGCAGCCATGGCAGCCATATTGGATAACGCAAGTTGTCGGAAAACAATCCCAGCCATCCTCTCACTCATACTAACCCACTGTCCAAGTTTGATGTCAAGCAGACAAACAGTTTTTTTAAATACTGCAGTCACAAGCTTGTTTAGTATGGCTGAATAGAGGTCAAGGTCATGGTGGCCATATTGGATCACAGAGGCTGCCGAAAAACAATCCAGCCATCCTCTCACTCATACCAATTACCCACTGTCCAAGTTTGATGCCAATCAGACAAATGGTGTTTGAGTTATTGCAGTCACAAGCTTAGGTAGCATGGTTGAATAGGGTCAAGTCCTCAACGGCCATATTGGATTACACAGGTTGCCGAAAAACAATCCCAGCCATTATCTCACCCTACCGACGGAATGTCCAAGACTGATGTCAATCAGTAAATAGTTTTTGATTTATTGCAGTCACAAGGAAAGTGCAACGGAAAGACAGAACGACAGAATGATGGAGGGAGCAAATCCCTAGGTCTTGTGTCCGGTGGGAGACAATTACGTGTAGATAGCATTCAGTTATTGAACAGGTCCTATTTCAACATAATTGTGTGTGCTAATGAATATTGCAAAGATGTGACTTCACATGAAGTTTTTGTTTCGTGAGCAACAACATATAGGGCCTTGGACTCTTCGCAAGGTATTCTTTCACCCGAATCTTTCCCAGAGACTGGGCTGAACTGAAGCCTCACCCAATATAAATTTTACAGTCCCCATAATATATTTCTGTATCGGGTTACTGAAGAACCATGTAACTAGTATTATTAGTACAGACAATGATGGGAAACTAGAATAATTTCTTATGGTCTTAAAAGAAAACACACAATCACATCAGACATCTTTCAAAACTATAGCCTAGCAACAGTGAAACATCTAGAGGGATATGGATTAGATTGGAATAAAATTGTGTTGGTGCTCCATCCTTCACCTTATACAATAATAGTCTTTGGAAAATCTATCATGAGCACACAAGTCTATTAAGACAGACTATACATGTACAAGCAATAATAGAACCAGAGACCATATTAATTTATTGTGCTGTCCCTGATAGAACATATATGATCCACAGATAATACTGGACCAGCATGTGCTCAAGGCATTTGTAGGGAAAATTCAAGCCAGATGTGTATCCTTAAATACCCTCTGTACTGACCAGATCACTGGTCATCTGACAGATGGTCATCTCATTTGAGCCAGATTTAATCCAGGCCAGACAGGGGCAGTCTGGACTGACCAGACGTCTGGAGGGCCGACTAGCCAGACCACTCAATAAACAGCTTCTGTTCAGCCAGGCCTATTATCTCTGCCTGTCTGACCCACTTTCAGACCACAGGCTATTGCTGGATGGAAGGTTGCAGCCACCTGGGTCAAAAGTTTACAGACAGGGCCAGAGGTCACTGAGGACACTTCCTCATGGCTAGCACTATTGGTGGAGCTATTCACATCTTGCAGCCATGGAATCACAGCTTCAATGGGGCTATATATATTTATATAGACGGCCCCAGAGCGAATCAATCAATAACTGACTGCGGGCTGCGACAGAAGAGACGAGAAAAAAGATGAAAAAAGTCAATTATTTTGCTAAGAGAAATTAAGAAAAATACTAGGTACTCGACTACAAAGGTTGCCAAGGCAGACTGGATGAGGGAGAAAAATACCTTGCCAGGGCAAAACCGTATGATGACAGGAAATATTAGGCTATCTTATCAGATATTTTTCTTCATCAAAATGAGACGGGTGAGGAAAACTGAGGAAAGCGCAGGATGCGCTCCAGTCTGGTAAAGGAGATAAGTAATGATTGATGAGGGAAGTAATTATAGGGACATAGGATTACTATTGATCATGTTTAGTTGAGCAGTAATCAGTGTTAGTCTGGCAGGGTGATGTCAATCTGTGGGCCAAATGCGAGCTAGATGGCCGCCAGCTATAGACAATCCACAGACTGGCCGTTGTCCTAGTGTTAGGCAGAGAGACCTGCCCACCTGTCCAGTGGACAGGCGTATTCCAAATTTGGACAGGCAAAAATTAGAAAATTTAACATGTAAAAGATAGAAAAATACAGCAAGTGGACAGTCCAACTTTGGCAAAATGGCATTTTCGGACAGGAAGTTTTTAACCCTGGCGGACACCCCGGTCATAATACCCCTAAGGCTCATCAAAAATAATTTGATTATCATTATCTGCTTGTCAGCAAAGAGGAGAGGGCGGGTGGATTTTATTTATTAAAAAAAATCAGATCTATTTTTTTAAATATCTGTTGTCCAAGGTTGAGCCAATTGTA
Source organism: Hanleya hanleyi (assembly GCA_036873755.1). Lineage (NCBI taxonomy): Eukaryota > Metazoa > Mollusca > Polyplacophora > Lepidopleurida > Hanleyidae > Hanleya > Hanleya hanleyi. The sequence goes on from JAVTVY010052509.1 coordinate 137,684, forward strand.
CATGTAGATGAGCTTTCCCCCCACAGGTTGCTTCAGGAGAGCTAAAAATCACTCTCCACAGTTATTAAAAATTATACTGCCTATAAGTTCACATTCCCCAAATTAACATTTTGCTCTCCAGAATTTCTCCAGGAGATCAGTTTTCAAATGGAAAGGCCTGCTTCTCAATGAAATGATCATCCTCGCGAGCCAGTGTATCGATCAATCTATTGGGATCGATACACTGGCTTGGTTAGTTACCCATACGAGTTCTGGATATAAATAGATGAAGGGGTTTCCCCTGAATCAACCCAATCAATGAATGCGCTAAGCTGGTTGATTAGGCCAATCGGCTGCGAGGTATGAGATGTGACCGGTTTCAATTTCATCGCGGGCCAAACTGCGTTTGATGTCAAGCGGAAATCGACATCGGAAGTCAAAGCAAAAACGCAGGCTGGGGATACCGACATGCTAATTCAAACCAAGCGCGGGGGATGAAATGTACGAGATTGTATAATAGAGGCGTCGACTCAAGAACTCATTCGAATCACCAAAAATGTCCAGGTAAACCTTCTGAGAGGATTTAGGATTTACCTGGACTTGTGAAGATGTGAAATGATAAGCATATTTCAAGCTTCTTAAAAACATGTCATAGGTGATGTTGACTGGAACTTTTTACAGGGGGGAGGGGGGAGGGATACTCAACTTCTGTGTCAGTCAGAAAACCCATCAGGATTAAATATAACTTGGGAACATGTATGATTTCAGATTCACCTCCAGATGCACTAATCTGAATATGTCCTACTGTTAATGTTTTGTTGGCATTCCACCCCTGACTTATAAATGGACTGGGCCGGTGTCTGGAAAGTTGCATGTGTGCGGAGATAACAGCAGAAAATCATTGATTTGTCTGAGTTCGCCTCGGCTATCACATTCCCCATCAAAGTCAGCTTGTATGTATGATAATCTGGCTTCTCAGATAATGGAGAAAAATACCTCAAGTAGGTACAGCCTTCCAATTAAGCGAAAACACTGGGCAAACATGTCTGAGTGGGGTACCCTCTTACGCAAGGCAAAGTTGGTCTGTGCCAGTTCTCCCCAAGCTCCATAGCACAGGGTTCGGGGCAAACAACCCTAATGCTCCACTGGAGTTCCATGACACAAGAGGTGTTAATGAAAAACAAGAAATAAAGGGTTAATAGGGAGTACTTGATTTTCTGGCACTCAACAATGAATATTAGCTTTTCCTAATTTCTGTAAACCCTCGCCTCCCAACCTGGCCAGGGGATGGTGGCGGATTTCTGCATTTCTCGTTGTTTTACCAAGATTCATGGGGAAGGGTGAGTGTAACTTCAAAATTTCCTTGTGCTGTTTCCCTTTAACTTTATTATAATACTGCCTTCAAGGTGTGAAAGTGTCTGAAAACTTATCAAATAAATCTAATTCCATTCTTATTTACTGCTCAGGAAAACCAAAGCAAAACCAAACCAATGACTTTGCCTACCAACAAGGACCAGGAAGGCAGAGCTCAACCATAAAACGAGCTCTGAATAATCGACGGATGAGCTCTGGAGACTAATGGCTTGTTGTACATTAATTGTAGTAATCATACATATTGTTTCCATCCTGTAAAATATAAACAAAATTCTGTACTCTCTGCCACTGAATACCAGACCTGTCAATACACTACTTAATGAAAACTATTTATCATGAGTGATATTACCACTAGACAGACAGTTTAATGAGTACAGGCATGCCATTGTTACACTTATGTGGACAAATCAGAACTACACTACAGGGTACACAGCTTCTTCACACACAAGTCAACCTCTTCATTCACACTTCGTGTTAGCCTTGGTACATGTAGGTTAGACCACCGAAAGCATTCAAATCCAAGACAAAATTTCATCAACAAATCAGAGACGAGCCAATCAGAACATACCTAACGACTGTATGTAGAGTGATTTCTTAGTTAGGGGTAAAAGCATTCGGTGTCTCGTGTTTTCACATATATAACATTATTCTATTAATGTCTCGAACACATTTCAAAAGCATTCTCAACGTGTTTTATATTCTCAAAGAATGCGTTTATACCTCCAAAATGTGTTTAGTCATCCGTAGGTTCATGTATCTTTCGTTTTGCTTGAAATGCATTTTGTTGTTGCTAAATAAACATTACCATACATACGATTGCCTCGGCAGGTACATACTGTTTGGTCGGTGCTATATATTTGTAAAACGAATGAATTCAACCCTGCTCCTTCAACCAACAAGACAACCATAGGCGAAAGAAAAACGTGCAACTATTGGTTCAGGCGACAAGATCGGCAATCACGAACGGGGGAATACACAATAATGCGGCCTTGTCAAAATGGATGCTCGATCCACACTCGATACCTTGTGGGTAGACAATAGATTACTTCAGGGTTTTCACCAAAAATTAGCGAACTCAAGGATAAGCATTTACACATATTAAAATATATGCCACAAATGTTTATTTCATAGCATGGGAAATTAGCGGCTGGGGAAAGCACCATGGCGATGGTGAACGAAACTGAAAACGCATTCATAAAACCCGTTCATAAACAATTCGATCACAGCAAACACGTTTGATAAGGGAAACGGGTTCTGATAAATGAAATATTTATGAAATTGTTAAGCGATATTGGAAGCGTTTCGTTTACTATAATCATTTGTACCGGTGATGCGTCGAAACTAAATGAAAGAAGCGGACAATGAACACGTTTACCCCTGCACATGAATATCATTCTCCTGTAAAATGAACGCTTTTACCCTTGTACATAATTCTTCCTAATACGGGGGAAGCCAATGAGGTCAATGACATTTCATGTCTATATGTGCCAGATTTTGGGTATGTGTCAAGTTCTTTCTTCCCCCCCCCCCCTCCCCCTCCCCCTCCCCCTCTCTCCACCTGAGCCAACCTTTCATGGAATAGCCTGAAGGGTTCCTGGTACACTTCCTGGTTCAGATTAGAAATCCTCAAAGCAAAGCTGGAAATCCTATATCCAATCTTGTCGAGTAGTGCATAGAGGACTTGGGTACTCCAGATAGAATATGTAGAGGTTCCGTACTGGTATGGCCTTAAATCTCCATATTTGGGCACAACCTCTATTTGGCATGGTAAGAGTTGCTGAATTCTGGCAAAACAGGCAGGCGGTGAATGAAATATTATGCTTTAATTGATGAGGAATCTATATCTGGCCTTGTTTTTCCCATGGGAATCCAGGAATCCGATTCCTGTCAGCACTCCTGCGAAATAAATTTTCCACTGGAATCCATAGCTTTGGATTCTGGTGGGATCCCACAGAATTAGAATTTGAGAATCTGTCTGAATTTCCATAAATTTCAATGAAAAGTTGTCTGGATCCCAAAAATTTCAACAAAAAACCATCTGGGTTCCCATAAATTTCAACGAGAAATCAACGCCTGTCCATGAACATTATTCAACATTGATTTTCCATGCAAGAAAAGTACCGTATTTTAAAAAAATGTTCAGAATTTGTTATTTTTTTCACTCTCTAATTTGAATGCTTCCTAATTTGGACAACATTTAATGCTGCGATATGGTTGCAATTTAAAGGCCTGGCTGGTATGTGGTTAGTAAAACAGAATTGACACTGTGAATGTACTGTGATACATATTAGGTCAACTATTTGACTGAGGCATACCAGAGACCACACCTGTCTATAGGTATAACATTACACAGCCAGGGTTAGGGCCTTGTGACTGACCTACCTATCATTCAGGTCATACAATAAACAATACCGGTACTCCAGCAAATACTTGGAACAGGTACTTCTTGTTAGGTCATTGCATCAAGACGTGTTTATCGGAGTTAGCTGTTGAGGTAATGAAGGTTATAAAAGAATTGGCATTCAGGCCACGCAATAAATTATCTAGACAAAACTTGAGCAGGTACCCATTGTTAGATTATTGCATTAAGACATCTTTATCAGTGTTTAGTTAAGTTATGGGGCGAAGCGAGGTAACCACAATATGGGTGTACAGGTAGTTATCCTACGGGGACTCGTCACCTTTTCCGATTAACAGATGATTAGTTCACCTTGGTAAACTGCATTATAACCTTGAATTACACTTGATGCATTGTTTGCTTTGTTAGCTTCTTATTTATTATGTATGGTTAGGTAACACAAAAATACAAGGGTACTGACTTCTCTGAATTTATGTGCACTTATGTTGTAATCATCCTGGAACTATTTCTCTTTTCAATGACATATGATTTAATAATTCAGTTTTGTATTTTTCGCTGGAGTGGAGACTTGAAATTCAGCATCAACACTTTGAAATACACAGTGCATGGCACATTAATACACACTCACTGCATGGCACATTAATACACACTCACTGCATGGCACACTCATTGCATGGCACATTAATACACACTGCATGGCACATTAATACACACTGCATGGCACATGCACGGCACATTAATACACATTGCATGGCATATTAATACACACTCACTGCATGGCACATTAATACACACTGCATGGCACATTAATACACACTCACTGCATGGCACATTAATACACACTGCATGGCACATTAATACACACTGCATGGCACATTAATACACACTCACTGCATGGCACATTAATACACACTCACTGCATGGCATATTAATACACACTCACTGCATGGCACATTAATACACACTGCATGGCACATTAATACACACTCACTGCATGGCACATTAATACACACTCACTGCATGGCACATTAATACACACTCACTGCATGGCACATTAATACACACTGCATGGCATATTAATACACACTCACTGCATGGCACATTAATACACACTGCATGGCACATTAATACACACTCACTGCATGGCACATTAATACACACTCACTGCATGGCACATTAATACACACTCACTGCATGGCACATTAATACACACTCACTGCATGGCATATTAATACACACTCACTGCATGGCACATTAATACACACTGCATGGCACATTAATACACACTCACTGCATGGCACATTAATACACACTCACTGCATGGCACACTCACTGTATGGCACATTAATACACACTGCATGGCACATTAATACACACTGCATGGCAGATTAATACACACTGCATGGCACATTAATACACACTGCATGGCATATTAATACACACTGCATGGCACATTACACACTGCATGGCACATTAATACACACTCACTGCATGGCACATTAATACACACTGCATGGCACATTACACACTGCATGGCACATTAATACACACTCACTGCATGGCACATTAATGCACTGCATGGCACATTAATACACACTGCATGGCACATTAATACACACTGCATGGCACATTAATACACACTGCATGGCACATTTTATTTTGAAAACTAGTGAATGTTTTGTACTTTTATATAAATTTCACTGTTTGTCACTTGTACCTGTATGTTTGTACAATGTTATGTTGCCCATCAGCTTGGAATTCTGAATAATGGGATTTTTCTCTCAAATTGATGGAGGATCGTATGACAAACAATAGGAAATATTGTGGCCCAACAGCATGCGTTGGAGCATTGAATAATCTCCTATCTATACATAGCTGTATAAAGGTCCTCATTAAATTCACATACATTGTACACTACATGTACTTTGTGAGGACAAACTGTTGCATTTGCAGGCCCTAAAATTTGAAAAGTTTACTTATGGTAAGTTCCCTAAGTATTCGCGACCCTAAGTAAATTCGAAAACGGGCATTTTTCGCCAAGTCACGTGACACTGTTCCCTAAGTAATCGAAAACGGCCCATTCGCGAAAAACTGCGGTCCTAACTATTCGAAAATCCCCTATTTGTCGTGGTCGCGAGATTGATAATATTATGTAATCGTGCGATAGAAAAACTTCCAGATCAACGAGTTTCCTTAGAATTAATATTTGATAAACCTTGCAAACTTTTTGAGCATTTTGAACATAACCAATTGTAACAACTAAGTTGATTTTCATTGTGTCTCAAACGAAATGTATCCAATGTTTAAACTGCGATTTCTCATGGTCATTAAATTGGGAATATTGCCGGTTTACGGGGACGTGCGATATTAAACACTGCCGATTGAAGAGAGCATACATTCGATATTATACTGAAAATATCAAAATGAAGAACTGGAAGTTACGTTTCATTCGGTCTTAAAAAAATATAATGCTGAAGTTTGACCGGACATTTGAACCACAGATTTTTTTAGTCGCGGGGTAGAGATTTACGATCAACCCAACCCCAAGTTGCATTAATTTTGGCGACTGTATGCCATGTGCGCCTCACCCTAAAACCAGAAACGCGCCTGTTTGGGTCCGACTTTGGATTTTTTTTCCCGAAGACACGAATGTTGAGATTCCCAGCTATGATACTGAAAACATATTTTGTACTGTTCAGACAAAAATAATTTAGAAACGTATCATTTCCAACGAACGCGGCGATTCAGAATATTCTACGGCCGTGGAATTCGCGGTGATGCAAATACCGAAAGAAGTTTGCGCTCTTGTATTCAACTTTTCAGGAGCAAGCAATAGTACAGACTTATTCTCTTCAATCACTGATATTATTCAGAGAATTATCATGAAAGGAAAGCTGTGATGTGCAGGATTAACCGTGACATATGGCTGCATCGGAATCTTCATAGCCGTAAAAAGCGTGGAACGGCGTCATTGTGCACGGTGTCATTGATTCATGGTGCGCATGGGTCCTTAAAAGTTTGTAAAAGTGCATAATTTTTATATTGAAAATTAAAGGCCTTGAAAGCCCTTGAAAATTAGAATTTTTGAGTGAGTTTTTTTACACTATTAGTGAAGATATTACGGTACTTCTGACTTGATTATTAACACAAAAGTTGAACGTCGGAAGAGACGTTTACGTAAGATAGCCGTTATCATAGGCGGTGATTTGATAGCAACTGAAGCGGAGGTCGGAATAGTGGGTTGAGATTAAAAGTTCAACAAATAAAAAGATGGAATAAACTAATAGGTTTTCTGTCTACGTATTCTCTAAATTATACACTCTGAAATGTGAATTAATTTTGCTGAACCCATGAGGTAATATTAGATAAAAAAACGGTTGTACATTTGGCTGTTTCGTCATCATCATCTATCGATCTGTCTTTCGACATAAATATTCCAGAATACATTTACATCTGAAACAGATTGAACCAATTTTTTATATATTTTTCATGAGAGTCGTGATCTCACTGTTACGAAGGCATAATATATTGAGCCTTTGAGGCTGTGTTGGCTGAATATATTATGAAGCGGGAACCGTGTACAAGCGAAAGTTTGGCCCACGTGCCATGCTATCCAAGTATTGATCACGTGATGCTAATGCAACTCCGTATGGCGGGGAAAATGTACAACCGACACGTGGCATGTTGAAACTTTCATTCTTCCATGTCTACAGACCCCACCTAATTCTATGAAATTATTTTCATACATTTGTTAATAAAGGATCGAAGGGATACAGTAAATTGTTAGAATGGGCAAGCAATTCATGTCTTTCGTTTAGCCGCTATTCATGGCGGGATGAGCTCGTTCCAGCTGGGAAGATTGTATATCGTCTCAGCCGAGTTGGCCCTGATATGGATCTCAGCCGAGTTGGCCCTGATATGGGTCTTCAGATAGTGTCGGGCGCTTGCTTAATTTGCTGTTCGTTTCATTGACATAAACAGTTTGAAACGCCCTTCCACAATATTTCCCTATGAAGAGCAATCAAGAAATTATTAGGTTTGATTCTCAATCTGAAAATGACGTAATCAGATCGTTATATATTTTCGTTATATATTTTCACGTAAACATCATTGGCGTCACTGGGATAGTTGTGCCTAGTCTTCTCGGCCGTGAAAAAAATTCTGCAAGAGTTCAAGCATGTCCTGAAGAGAAAATAAAGAAAATATCAGAATGTCTAAGTGACAGAATATGCCCTTGTCCCGTATGTACTAATACATGGATATACGCGAATTTGTGATTTTAAATTGGCCGGGCGTCCGATGAAACTAATCTCTTCATTGTCAGCCGATCATTGCAGTCAATTATTCGAACCTAATTTAATGGTTAAAGAGCAGAAAGAATGCTTTAATTCTCCTTTGATCAATTGTGAATTGTTGCACAACAAACATTTCCCGGGTTTTGCTTCGGGGTTTCCTCTCGACCACACGTGTTCGTACAACTGAACTTCGCCGAAGTATATTAGGCTTCATTCTACACACAAATTATAGTGAATGTCTCGTGGTTGTCGATCTTATATCATTTAAGAGTGCTGTCTGGGGTAAATATCACAAAATTAGAGAAACACCACAGTCGACGTATTGTGACCTTTCATTGTCGAACGGTATGGGCATTTAATATGGGGACTCTAATTTACGAAAACGCCCGTTTTTCTGAACTGACCTGCACAAACTATTCGGAAGTGGTCAGTTTTTCACGACTGCGATATTCACTTCCGGTCACGAATACTTAGGGAACTTACCGTAACCTGAAAATAGGTTATGTGAAATTGACCCTAGGTAACCCATAGTTCGTTCCCCCATTTCTGAACTGCATAACCTATAGGTTATCCAAATAGGTTAAGCAGATAGGTTATAGGAGTTTTGTTGTGGTTAGGCATTGGTTTTTGACTGGAGTTCATTCAATGAAAATTGCTGTTGCTATCTACACCGACATATTGATTTTGCATGTGATAATAATCTCGTTCCCATAGCCGGCCCTAATCTAGCCCCTCTCAATATCGGATGCTGCCGTTGGGTTCCGGTGCCCTTGCCGCTGGCAAAGAAAAATCATTACCCGGTGACCAATTTTCGTCATTACCACGTGTTGCGTAGAGAGTCCAATTTTGTGTGACTGGCAGACTTTTATCATTGGAATTGTGACCTCTATTTCTAAAATATTATCTCAAATTAAATTCCCATATACACGTTTTAATCTTGCAACAGTTGAACGTAAAGTTTATCCGTCATTCACTTTCGTTTTCGTCTGTCGGCATCATGCAGGTTCCGGGCCGTACACCGGGCCGTATTGCGTCTTGGTTAGGGCCCCATAACCAGGACACAACGCGCAGTCAGGTGAGAGGAAGTTGAGAAACTTTTACCCTGTTCATATAATCCCACACAGCGGTATATACACCTGGGCTGTATATTATCTAAGTATCAGAGAGTGTATGAAAACGCACATGGGTTTCGGGTTCAATTATCTCCCCTCGACTGGGGCTCTTGTGTGTGAAGTTAACATCGAATCGCTCGTAAGTACAGCCCATGCTTCGATCGAAAATGATTTTCAGGTTAGAACAGGAAATTATTATTAAATTATGTCATCATGACACAGAGTTTGGGCCATAATTTAGGCGAACGAATATTCGGTTATGCGTCTTTCATTTTGGGTAACCGCTAGGCGAACTGAACGATCGTTCGCCCCAAATTTTAGGGCCTGCATTTGCCTTGATGAAGTCGATAGATCTAGATGTGAAATTTGGATAACATTGTAGTCAGTCAAGTTTACAATACAGATGCACCCCAACTAGAGAGCAGAAAAAAAATAATATTTTTCTTCAAATTTTTTTTTTTTATATATTTTTTTTTAATTATATTTCTTTAAGCATGTTTAGCATTGGAAACCAATGTTGAGACATGTTCAGGGAGAGTTCTCATCAAATAAGCATCATATAATATTCAAGTCCAAACCTACCAAATTTGCCTATATTGGGTGGACTTTCAATACTTTCTACAATTTGCATTCAGATGCCACCCCAAAAGAATGTTGGCATGACAAATAGAGTGTGTGCCCAAAGTATAAAGCCATCATGTTTATGTACCAGTAGTCCGAGCTCCCGATGACCGCCAGATGACGGATAATTCTACGAGATTGTCTGGCTAGGGTCAGAGTTCTCTCCCATACAAAAAAACCCCGCAAAATGGGAGCGACCACGGGGTCATGCTACCTCATCCCAGTAAAAGGTATTTTTAATCATTCTGCAGCACTCAACTCACATAATTTATTAAAATAATTTCTCTTCATTGTCAACCTAAATTTAACAAATTCAAGAGTTTTAGCGCCTTTAACTTCTACCTCATTACGTATGGAAAACTTGGTCAGTTGTGGTTTCGTTCAAGCAAACAAAATGAGAGTAAAGTTGTTGATACTGTAATAGATGAACGAAACTGTTAAATTTGGGCTAATTATGAAGGGAAATTATTCATTCATAAATATATTTGAGTTAAAGTGATGTAGAGTGGTCGAATATATTTTCAAAATAATTTTTACTGGGATGAGGTGGTCGCTCCCCGTTTGCGTATTTTGTATGGGAGAGAACTCTGACCCTAGCCAGAAAATCTCTCAGAAATTATCTGTCATCTCATGATCTGGCGTGAAGGGTCATATGTAGGAAGCTCTGAATAATGTACCAGGTGCTGATCCAACAGTCATGATACATGTACATAATCGTCTAGGTAACTTCTCTGACAATTCAATCATCGGAAGTGAAATGTCCCACCATGAAATCTGGGCTGATGGACCTACAGGAAGCTGACAAAATAGTCCAAATCATACGGAAAATTAATTGAATCTTCACTTCATTATTTTAATGATTTTAGAGGTTTATTGATGATCTAATTCAGTAGGAGAAATGATTGAAATTTTTCCCACAATTGTGATGACCGAATTTTGAAAGGGTGATTGTTGGATTATTGGTGAATTGTACATGTACATAAATGTAATTCTAGAACATAATGGCAAAACCAAATTCCATTGCAAGCGTTGTGGAGTACTTGAAAGGGAAATTTAGTCCAAGGCAGAGCCGTTCCAGGAAGTCAGAAAGCAAGGTACTATTATTAAAGACCACCATACAGTGAGAAGGAATCAAGACAGCACCTGGCCATGTTGACCAGTCCCTGGGGAGCTCAGCGACTAGCCGAGCCAGACAGCTCAAGAGAAATGATCCATCAGACATAATTAAGCCTCTCAGACAAATCATAAGCCTGACAGATATTTTTGCAATCGTTTCACCTATGAAGGAAAAGCCACAGACGGAAAGTGAGGTGTTCAGACGGCTAATTGCCCAGATCTCCTTGGAATCAAGGACACAAGAGTGTCGGGACATGTCTGGCCTGTGTCTGTGTGACTATCTGACTCCAGGTGAGAGGAGGTCATAATGAGGGTACTTATGTGGGAGCTACACACAAGGATTTGATGAATATTAGTCATGATTCTGTTACTTAGTACATGTATTTGTAGCATTATCAGCATTGTCGTTATTTCCCTTGATTAAATATGGCAGCATTTTTGTTCACCAAATTGTTAGGTTATAGCTCTATAAAGGTTTCACAGTTTGTATTCTGAGGCTCAATATAAGTTTCGATGGCATAGGAGGTGATTTATAAATAGTGTTCCCATGTAAACAAATTAAAGCAGAATGTCTTAATAAATAGAGTACAATATGATCTAGGAGTCTTTTTATGTGTTGTTTCAACACAGTGGTAACATTTTATTTTTGTTGAGTTTAACCATTTTAGTTTCCAGCTTCCAATTGGCACCAGATACATGAATGCTGTCTGAAGAAAAAAAAAACAGTCTCAGTTTACTCTACCACATAAAGTCATGAATACATTGTACTGGTCTTTACAGATCTCTATGAATTTCCAACCAGAAATCTTCTCGAGACAAGATGTTTCCTGCCGCAAGCTCTACTTCTCGTGTAAGAACTGGTCTTGCCCAAGGAGGATGGGTCCCTATGAGCAGAACATAGCCTTTTTCTCTAGGTCTCAGGTATTTCTACTGGGCTTCATCGTTGATGAATTTGAGAGCAATCTATAATACGAAGCTGCGCATCTGGAAACCCCTCGGCTCTGGGTACATTCATAATGTATTCAATTTGAACCAAGATATCAGGAACACCAAGCAGTCAAGTCATAAATATACAGATTATCAAAAATTTTGCAATTAGAAATGACCCCTAAGGTTTCCATTCAATCAGAGAAACCGGTTCATTACATAAGTTTCTTGATGCATCAATGATGTATACCAAATTTTACATCGAGCATTTGAACGGTATCAGAGATAAAGATCAATAATGATTTCGCATAAATTAAAGATGGCCGCCCATCCTTCCCGCCACTCTGAGAAACTGATGTGGTTATTCATTGAAAGTCTCTCGATACATTGATGCTGTATACCAAGTTTCGTATAGAACACTGAAATGGTATCAGAGATATACATCATTAAAGATTTTGCAAAAATTAAAGATGGCCATCAAGGTTTCCGCCCAATCAGAGGGTTTCCACCCAATCAGAGAAACCAGAACTGTCATTTGTCGTAAGTCTCTTGATGCATCGATGATGTATACCAAATTTTACATTGAGCACTTAAACGGTATCAGAGAACGAGATCATTAATGATTTTGCATAAATTAAAGATGGCCGGCCATCCTTCCCTCCACTCAGAGGAACTGATGTGGTTATTCATTGCAAGTCTCTTGATACATCGATGCTGTATACCAAGTTTGGTATAGAATACTTAAATGGTATCAGAGATATATATCATTAAAGTTTTTGCATAAATTAAAGATGGCCATCAAGGTTTTCAGTCAATCAGGTTCCGATTCAAAGTATCTGGATGTATCGATGATGTATACCAACTTTCATATAAAACAAGTGAATGGTAACAGAGATATGTATCATTATCGATTTTGCATAAATTAAAGATGGCCTCCAGGATTTCCAGCTAATCAGAAAAGCCGGTTTGGTAATTCATTGAAAGTTGCTTGATGTATCGATGATGTATACCAACTTTCGTATTGAACAGTCGAATGGTTTCCGAGATATGGATCATTATCCATTTTGCATAAAATTAAAAATGGCCACCAAGGTTTCCACCCAATCAGGTCCCAATTCAATAGGCTTCTGGTCCTTGACTAGGTAAATAAGCATACCAAATTTGGAATTCTTCAGTGGAACCGTTTTCCGGCTATCTCGCTCATGTACGGATGTACGGACGGACGGACGTACGGACAGACGGACGTACAAGACGACGACAATACCCCATGGCCAAAATTGGCCGAGGGGTAAAAACCATTTGAAATCGAGTAACTTAACAGCAAAAGTTTCAGGAGAGAAGAGATTCCATATATAGGGCTTCATCAGATATATCTGACATAGCCCAACAAAAGAAACCAGAAAGTGATGCAACGATAGATGTGGAGTGTCCCACGAGTCCATATGTCGCATCTACATTACTTTGTGTCATGTAAAGTTGACCCTTGCATGAATCCTTTTATCTCAAAACAGGAAATTGATACTACAGTGAATGGCTATTTCCATTCTAGTTTTGTGAGAAAGTGACCTCTGGAGAAGTACATCTGTCTACAATTACTAATGGATTATCACAACAGCAATATCTTATGTAATACATATACTAAGAAAGCCAATTTTCACATGCAATATACTGGCTCAATATTCGAATAGTAGCCTGGCTTCAGGGGCAGTCCAGGAACTTCTACCCTACATGTACCTCTAGAAAATAGGTCAAGATCACCAGTTTCAAATACATGTGGGCTACATGAACATGACATTGAAGTGCGTGTTCTGTGTAGAAATCGGGAGACTTGGGCATGTTGCGTCAGGAGCATGATGATACCATGTTCGTAAGATCTCAGAAAGAGGTCAGGATGGTCAAATTTCTACTAGTATTCTGGTCTGGATGATGCAACTCACCAGCAATATGGTTGCTCCCTCTGTCCACGATTTTATTTTTATAACAAGAAATATGTGTTTTTTTAGCTGTCAAAGTGGATTATCTTTTATGAGATATATAAATTACAATCATCGAATAGCTGGTATTCATAATTATTGAATATTTCACCAATATGCAGCTGCACAGCTGAAAACTCCTCAGCTCTGGGGTGACTCTTTTGAGGCTTGACTAAATTATGATAGTCACGTCCAGCAAATCATGTTTGGTGTCAGTCTAGAAATGGGTGGTAATTGGTTGAATGGTGAGGACGGATCTGTAATATTTTTTGCAGATATCTGGCTCACATACGTATGGGCGGACATACATGATGACAACATGTAAGATTGAAATTGACCGAGGGGTGAAGAGTAATGGTTTTAACTTTTGTTTGTTATATGAAATAAAATGTTTTATATTTAAGGAATCAAGGGTGAATGTTTCAGTTTGTTGCAAGTAAAAAACAATTCCATCATAAAGGAAAATAAGCCTATTTCATAAAAAACAAAAAAACGTCGAATTGTCAGCATTGTCATTCAACAATAGCGATAAAAGCATTGAAAATTGTCTTGTATCCAAGATACAAATTACAATCAAATTCAAGAGGTGATCAAGGGGTGAAAATTATATTTAATTTAGACACAGGCACCTAAATTCACATGACAGAAAACCTGAAGTCAATAAACCGAAAATTAGATAAAAAAACAAATTGCTTATGGATAACAACTTCTAGTTTATTCAGGACGACGTTTCAAAACAGGTACTAGTATCATTCTCAAGTCGAGAATGATACTAGTACCTGTATTGAAACGTCGTCCTGAATAAACTAGAAGTTGTTATCCATAAGCAATTTGTTTATTTATCTACTTCCCAACTTCTAAATGCCACTAAAGGAAACCAAACCGAAAATTGAAAAAAAAAAAAAAAAAAAAAAAATAAAATCCGACATCCATCATGGCAAATCTGATACTTAAATTGTTGGATACAATGCCAACTCATGGAAAATATGAGGTATTTAAGTTCTACATTGTATATATTGCATTGCCATGTTTTTCTGTAACAGTTGCAGACATATCAGAAATAAGGGAATATTTGTTGTTGAAATCGGGCCATATCTTGTATAAATTATTAATTCAGTCACATGATAAAAAGGCAAAATACAGATTCAGCCGTCAAAACCACTTGTTGACGAATAAATAGGATATATACATGTAGTACTAGTTGAGCTTGCTGGCCTTTTCTAGGTGAAAGGTGGTAAATCATCCAACTGGTTGGAAACACCCCCCACCACCAGACATGCATATATTACCCTGATTCTGAAATTGATTATTTCTACAAGTTCACCTAATTTTTTTTATGAATGCTAGTTGAGCGCTGCTATCTACATTGACGTTGAACATTTTTGTTATGTGTATACATGAAAACTTTTCTGTCAAATGTGGAGTCAACCCCCTGTATGTAACCCATTAATCATGTAGAGGAGGCATACTGTAGAGCTCTACATGCAAGGATAATACAACTCTCAGTTTGTGGCAACAAACGCCTTCCTCTCTGCCCTTACCTACCCCTGGCCCTCCTCTCTCCCTATCTCAACCACCCCGTCAACACCCTCTATTCCACCCCTACTCTCTCCACCCCCTCCACTCCATCTGCCCCACCCCTTTCTCTCTGCTCCATCCCCTCCATCAGCCACACCCCTCCTCTTCCTCTGCCCCACACCCACCTCTCACTCTGCTCAACCCCTCTGCACTTTCTCTGCCCCACCCCTCCTCTCCATCAGCCACACCCCTCCTCTCTGCCCCACCCTTTCCTCTCCCTCTGCCCCACCCCTTCACTCTCTCTGCCCCACGTCCTCTCCATCAACCACACCCCTCTCCCCCACACCCTCCTCTCCCTCTGCTCAACCCTTCTGCACTTTCTCTGCCCCACTCCTCCTCTCCACCAGCCACACCCCATCTCTCCCTCTACCCACACCCTCCTCTCCATCTGCAAAACCCCTCTGCACTTTCTGTCTCACACCCTCCATCAGCCAAACCCCTCCTCTCTCTGTCCCATCCCTTGCTCTCCCTCTGCCCCATCCCTCCACTCTCTCTGCCCCACTTCCTCTCCATCAACCATACCCCTCCTCTCCCTCTGCCCAATCCCTCTGCGCTTTCTCTGCTCCACCCCTCCTCTCCATCAGCCACACCCCTCCTTTTCCTCACCCTCCACAATCTCTCTGTCCCACTTCCTCTCCATCAACCATGCCCTTTCTCTTCCTCAGTCACACCCGTCTCCTCTCCCTCTGCCCAACCCCTCCGCGCTTTCTCTTCCCCACCCCATCTCTCCATCAGCCACACCCCTTCCCTCTCTCTGCCCCACACTTTCCTCTCTCCCTCTGCTCAACCCCTTCACACTTTCTCTGCCCCACCCCTCCTCTCCATCAGTCACACCTCTCCTTTCCCTCTGACCCACCCTCCACACGCTCTCTGTCCCACTTCCTCTCCATCAGTCACACCTCTCCTTTCCCTCTGACCCACCCTCCACACGCTCTCTGTCCCACTTCCTCTCCATCAGTCACACCTCTCCTTTCCCTCTGACCCCTCCACACGCTCTCTGTCCCACTTCCTCTCCATCAGCCACACCCCTCCTCTCCCTGTCACACCCCTCTTCTCTCTGCCCCACCCCCTTCTCTCCCTCTGCTCCACCACTCTCACTCACTACAGGAACAATCAGCCCCATATTTGTTTTTCTATTCTACTAGTCACAAAATATTTTTTTGTATAAAATATCAGTTTCAATACCCCCATATATTTGACTAATCTTCACTCTTTTTTGTATTGAAAGTTCATTTTTGCTCATATCGACTTAAAATATTCAGTGTTCGATTGTTCAGGAACACTATTTCAACTCTGCAGATAGGAAGGAGCAAGGATTGTTTCATATATTGTTTCCATAATATATATATATATTTTTTGTAGATATT
Source organism: Hanleya hanleyi (assembly GCA_036873755.1). Taxonomy (NCBI): domain Eukaryota; kingdom Metazoa; phylum Mollusca; class Polyplacophora; order Lepidopleurida; family Hanleyidae; genus Hanleya; species Hanleya hanleyi. The sequence goes on from JAVTVY010052509.1 coordinate 154,385, forward strand.
CTGAAAGAGCCCCAATAGTAGGACACATATTATTATTACATATTATTATTATTGGTGAGAATTTGTAATCTTATAAACATGCTCATTTTTATCAAGTATTCTTTTCAGGACTTGTGCATGCCCAATTCAAAGCTAATACGTTACATAACTTTTATCTTGGCAGTAGATTGCAACGATAATGTTATGCGGCAATGTCCCATTTACTGGAAAGGTGCTACATGTACATGCTTCGAAAACGAATGGAAGAATAATCATATATTTGTAAGTTTTGCAAATTAACGATACCTGCATGATACATAAGTTTAAAAGATATTTCATGAGGATACCTTGTTCTCAACTAAAAATAGACATAAAAATAAAATCCACCTGCTCGCCTCACTTTCTTAGCAGGCAGATGACGATAAACTACAGGTACTGTAATTATTAAGTGCAATGAGTCTTATCGGATACGTGTCTCGGATGAAAATTTTTTGAGAAAACAAGGGTCAATGCGCTGGTCGACAAGCTCATCGGAAACATAAAAGTACAGTTTTTTTAGCTTGGCCTTCCTTTTCATTTTCCCATTAAGAAATTTAGACCGAATATGTTAAGGGGAAATGTGTAGCTGGGTGTATACTGGTCATGTTACCTGTACATTTAGCTGATATGATCTTTTCATCTGCATAGCCAAACCACATGTACATGTGTACATGCATGTATTAATAATATGTACACGCACATATATATAATGAGGGGAAAACAAGTTCTGCCAAGCTGCTTGCGGCTCACACAGTATACAGACATCACTCAGACAATCTGAGTCTATCTATCTACATCCTGGCATGTCTGAGACTGAGCACAGTACTGATTATCACTCCCGCCAGGATCTGTCGACCACTTATTACCCGCCGGATCAGACAATATTGAAAGGAGCAGACAGAATTACAGGCATGGATTGTGCGATGAATGTGTGACTGGGAGAAATATCGGAAGAAAATCAATACGGAGTCTGGGCCTTGTTATTCCAGACATGGTTATTGACTGTTCCCCCACCAGGTGCTGACCGAGCCACCCTCCATACTCTTTTAATCTGTCATATCATCGTCACATCAATGCCCAGCCGGCCGGCTCCACCACACTACTTTCTCAACAGATTTCCCTTGTTGGGGGGACAGGGATCCTGATCCCTCCCTTGTTGGGGGGACAGGATCAGCCCTGGGATCCTCATCCCTTGGGGACAGGATCAGCCCTGGGATCCTCATCCTCCCTTGTTGGGGGACAGGATCCCACCTGGGCTCATCCCTCCCCCTTGTTGTGGGGACAGGATCAGCCCTGGGATCCTCATCCCTCCCTTTTGTTGGGGGGGACAGGATCAGCCCTGAGATCCTGATCCCTCCCTTGTTGGGGAGACAGGATCAGCCCTGGGATCCTCATCCCTCCCTTGTTGGGGAGACAGGATCAGCCCTGGGATCCTCATCCCTCCCTTGTTGGGGGACAGGATCAGCCCTGGGATCCTCATCCCTCCCTTGTTGGGGGGACAGGATCAGCCCTGGGATCCTGGATCCTCCTTGCCCTGGGGGGACAGGATCAGCCCTGGGATCCTCATCTCCCTTGTTCGGGGGACAGGATCAGCCCTGGGCCCTTGTTGGGGGACAGGATCAGCCCTGGGATCCTGATCCCTCCCCTTTGTTGGGAGGGGGATCAGCCCTCGGGATCCTCATCCCTCCCTTGTTGGGGGGACAGGATCAGCCCTGGGATCCTGATCCCTCCTTGCTGGGGGGACAGGATCAGCCCTGGATCCTGATCCCTCCCTTGTTAGAGGGAGACAGGATCAGCCCTGGGATCTGGGATCTCATCCCCCTTGTTGGGGGGGACAGGATCAGCCCTGGGATCAGCCCTGGGATCCTCCCTTGTTGGGGGACAGGATCAGCCCTGGGATCCTCATCCCTCCCTTGTTGGGGGGGACAGGATCAGTCAGCCCTGGGATCCTGATCCCTCCCTTGTTGGGGACAGGATCAGCCCTGGATCCTCAGGATCATCAGCCCTGGGATCTCATCCTCCCTTTGTTGGGGGACAGGATCAGCCCCTGGGATCCTGATCCCTCCCTCCCATCCCTGATCCTCATCCCTCCCTTGTTGGGGGACAGGATCAGCCCTGGGATCCTGATCCCTCCCTTGCTGGGGACAGGATCAGATCCATCCTCCCTTGCTGGGGGACCCCTTTCAGGACCATCCTCCCTTGTTAGAGGGACAGATCAGCCCCGGGATCCTCATCCCTCCCCCTTGTTGGGGGAGACAAGGATCAGCCCTGGGAATCTCATCCTCCCCTTGTTGGGGGGACAGATCCAGCCCTGGGATCCTGATCCCTCCCTTGTTGGGGGGACAGGATCAGCCCTGGGACTCTCATCCCTCCCTTGTTGGGGGGACAGGATCAGCCCTGGGATCCTCATCCCTCCCTTGTTGGGGAGACAGGATCAGCCCTGGGATCCTGATCCCTCCCTTGTTGGGGGGACAGGATCAGCCCTGGGATCCTGATCCCTCCCTTGTTGGGGGGACAGGATCATCCCTGGGATCCTCACCCCTCCCTTGTTGGGGGGACAGGATCAGCCCTGGGATCCTGATCCCCGATGAGGGAAATCTGTTGAGAATGCAACACCATACAGACCCAATGAATAGCAGGTCTTCATACATTGTACTGGTACATGTACCATGATTTTCAAGTTTAATTAAGTGATTTATAATTTGGGAATTTCCCCCCCCCCCCCCGCTTCACCCAAAAAAAATGAGTGTTGTACATTTACAAGCAGGACGTACATGTAACTAAACTTAAACAATAAAACTAAATTGCTCAGTAAAGTTTGTGAGTGAGTGAGTAGGATTTAAAGTCGTTTTCAACATTTTTTTTAGTCATATCATGATGGTGCCTACAAGTGCCGGCCAGAACACGAGTGTCCACAGTTCCTATTATCCTGGATACTGATCAGCCCAGCCAGTATCATTCAAGAGTGTCATACGACTCCTCATTCACTGTTTGATTGAAAGAAGGACAAATTCTTCAGAATAACCTAGAACTTCATGAAACAATGTTTGATCATCAGTGAATATGAGTACATCAACTCTAAATGGGCAGTTATTCATTCGTTTTAACTGACAAATTTTGTTAAATTGTGTAAACTAGACACATAAATTTTCATACCACCATCAAAAAGACTGGCAATATTTACATATTTTGATGTAAATGCAGCCATATATCTGTCAAATCCAGACAGAAATGTTCAGGAAATGAGGAAGACAAGCCTAAAATTAACAAGTGTTTAATCCCCTCACACTGTCTGGCTTCAGCTTGTTATTGTGGCTATCGTGGGTTATTTTTGCTTCAGACAGAGGCCAGGGAGTGGTGGCCAATAGCAGACAGATGCCTGTTTAGACTTGATGAATATATGATACAATTGCTTTTTTACAATCTCCCTATCATATATAACAGTTCCAGAATAGGGGGGAATAAAGCCATGCGTTGTCAGCACTAGTTTGATATTTGTTTATTGTGTTATAAATAACCTGGAGTGGCCACCCTCCACTATCAGCCTGTCTAGACTCTCACCAGGTAAACCGAGGTGACACTGGCCACGGTCAAGGTCACAGACCCATTCAGGTATATTAGATGTCGTTGTCGTCGTCATTTGCTATGGTTACTGGCTCACCCAATTAGCTCGGTAGACAACAGCGAGTTTTCAGACTTGACACAAACAGGATATTAAATTGGATTTTTTTTTCTTCTAGCCATACTGCAGGAGTGATAAACAAGTGTATTAGAACAGTGTAGATTTGTTCAAGGGCAAATGGATGTAGATGAATTTCAATGATTCAATGATACTTTAATATGTCATATTTTAAATACAAGTAAACTGACACTTTTATGTATTGGACAGAGGTGTATAAGTACACAGTAAATGATTAACACTCGGTCTAGAGGGTGCCCCACAATCCAACTTCACATAAACTGTGCATGGTTCTGCACATCTACATGTACCGAGATAGGAAGTCCGCATGAATCAGGGTATTGACCAGGATTTAAAATCTGCCTGTCCACATTTCACTGGATTTTGACAGTTTAAAGTGTAAAAGAAAGAAGACAACACAATAGAAACAGAATCAATATCCATCTATGTTGATCTTATCATTTTGAATACTTTTATCCATATATTCAACAAGATAATAATTCAAGAGAAGTCATTGCTAAAAGCTGAAATAATCTTAAAAATTTTCAAATCAATCATTATACAATTTTTTTTTATCTCTTTCATGTTAAATTTACAATTTTTTTTTTTTTTTTTGTGCCAAATATGAAATTGCCTGGCTTGTTTTTGGGGGGGGCGGGTGGTGAATGTCATATTCAAAGGTTTTTTCACTCATATGGTGACAGCCAGTTTGGTTGGAAGAGGAAGCCGGAGTACCTGGAGACAACCACCGCCCATCGGCAAGTAACTGACAAATTTTCACACATGCACCTGGGCGCAAGCCCGTGCCGCTTCAGTGGTACACTACAGTGAGGCTAGTGGCCACCACCAAAATGCCTTAGACCACCGAGGGCCCCCTACATTCTAGAAATTGCACTAGGCAGATTTGATTGGCTAGGTATTGGCCATTGACGGGACTGATTACCGTACCTCACAGCAGGGCTGATTAAATCATGGCCTGCAATGGACAGGTTGATGGGGTTGACTTTATAACTAATGATAACTGGTGTAAATATGACAAATATAGATGAAATTATCCCACTATTCCAAGAACAGGCCACTAATCTTACATTTACAATAATTTTGGTAACTTCAGGTCGCAAGAACAGGCCACTAATCTTACATTTACCGTAATTTTAGTAACTTCAGGTCGAAAATAGTCCAGTTTACTATCATTGATTAAAATGATTTCCTATGTTAGATAAGAAAGACTGGATGTGAGAACAAACCTCAGTGAACCAGTGTCTCAATTCTGCATTCAATCCCATACATTAGAGTAGGGTTACATCATCTGATCATTAGAGAAGTACATGCAGACTATTCTAAATCCTAGAATATTCAAAAATAAACTTGCTGATCCCATAATTTTTACTTATTTTGAATGTAGACCTGCACGTGGCTCACAGCGAAAATACAGGAAAAAATAGGAGGAAATTCGCCAAAATGTGGGAGAAATATAGTAATTTTCTTAATAAAAAAAAATATATAGCCAAAGTAAAGAACTGTAACACAGGTCACTACTGCATTTTATGTTCCAAACTTGGTAGTTTTCTGGTGTTTAATCAAATTATTTCCACTGAATGCAGTCATAGTAGTGGTGATTGAGGATACCCGTTCTGGTTTTTTTCTTCTGAAATGTATTTCCTCATGCCAATTTGACTCATTTTAGAGCAATGGTAAAAGTTTTCATAAGAAAAGCTCAAAATACAGCAGGTTTTGAGTAAAATATAGGAAAATATAGGAATGACACAAAAATATAGGAAATATAGGAGGCACTTGCAGGCCTGTGAATGTTGAGGGTATATGCTATCTCGTTGAAATAGAATAAAAATGACATTTTATTTTCTGCTTTGTCTGGAAACTCCTTAAAATGTAAAAGGAGTTTTCTTAAACTTGCAACATGCCAATACAGTCTAATCCACATTGAAAGATATGAGAAGCTGAGGTGGAAGGGAGATAATCCAACAGAAACCCTGATCTCAATGGACCAATGTTTAGAGGCTCCCAGAAAACAGATACATGGTACCTGTTAACTCATTCAAGCATGGTCTTAAAAATAGGAGAACATTACATGTACAATATATACATGTAAAGTACAGTAATCCCTCTAATCATTCAGTCACAGGAAGTGAAATTTCCCACCATAAAATCTGAGGGTGATCAAACATATCTAAACAAGGGTTTATAAAATGGTCCAAAATCATGCAAATAATCCAATATTTCTTTGTTACATTTTGTATCTCATTGATTTTTAAGAGTGAAAAAATTTATTAGAACAGCCGATCGAATTTTGTCCCCAAAATTGGAGGTGATTGAATTTCGATAGGGGGATTGAACTATTTGAGACTTAACATTTACCATACCTCATAATATAAATGTATGCATGTACACAATAAATCTTATCATGTAATTCAATCACAGGAATTGAAATTTCCAACCATAAACCAGGGGATGATCAAATTTACAAAATGGTCCAAAATCCAGTATTTCTTGGAGGGCGATCACATTTATTAGAAGGACTGATTGAATTAAGTTTACAAAATTGGGGGTGATTGAATTATTAGAAGATTTACGTGAATATCCGGCCGCCATTTGTGAGGCAAAACGAAGGGAAAGATAGTCCCAAACTTTGTGTCACCAAAATGGACACTGAAGCAAACATTTTTAATTAAAGGTCAACCCAAACGGAATTATTTTTGGTCTAAAAATACTTAAAAATCATAGTTCATACTTCACTTTGTATGAAAAAAATATTGAAAAAATTCTAATCTGATCAGAAACACACGTAATATGGGATCAAAGTGGGCTTTTTCACACTTTCACAGCTGGCTTGATGACGTCACGCAGGGAAGTTGCCTGAGAAAAAACAGCGGATAACATGGAAAGCGAGTGCAGTCAGAGCTCCGGTTCAGATGTCGATTCGAGCGATATCAGCTGCTTAGATGGAAATATTTTTCGCCAAGAAGATGAAATAGACATAGAGGAGGATGATGACAGGCAAATTAACAGTTGTTTGCAGACCAACGGCGGAATTCAGCCCTATCAATTTGAGCCGTACGGCTCCGATTCTGACAATGACAACCACTCTGACAACGTGGAACTCGACGACAGGATTCGGAGAGGTCGTTTGTTGAATAGTGATTGGTATGCAACTTGACTGGAAACCTTATTATCGTCATCTATCAGACCAAATGTCCATATATTTCAAACTGTATTGAATGTAGAACGATTCTGTGATGTAAAGAACGAGCACGTCTGTGTTGTTATTGTTGTTACTGACCGAGGCAGCCTTTTCGAAGGGATAAACTCCGGGATTCGGCAGCATGGACAGTAAACTGTTGATAACTAGTATACGCCCGATTTGAATTTTGTTTGTTTCCCCATAATCCCCATGAAATACCGATTTCAGAATTATATAGTTTGATAAAAAAAACTTTGGACATTCATGGCGAAAAGTAAGCCGTGGTGAGTGGATCGGCATTCACTTTTGCTCAATTTTTGACAAATTACCTCAATTAAATTGAATTCGAATGATATTCCCACAATCTCAAATGTCAAGGGATTATGAAAGTATTATTATCACTTCTGTATCTACAGCCATTCACTCCAATTGGTGTTTTTTATTTATTTACTTATCAAGCGTATATATATTTATGAAAGATTATTTTAGTATTATTAAATAGTATATATGAAATAGAGACTCATCCAGTCTAACCTGTAGGTGCTCAAGCAACAAATGCCACGCGAGAGCGAGCAGGGCATGTACAGCCGTCGCCCTGCCCGAGGCCTCGCTTGCAGGCTAGGTTCGTTCAGCCGATGTCCGTGATAGATTCTCCTTGTCCGATTTCTTTTGCCGTCACATTCTGATTGTTCTTAGATTTGATAGTTGGAATAGCTGTTCTCTTTAGTTTTGGTTTGTACCCGATTTCAACTGCTACGCTGTAGATGTCCTCGAATGATGTCTAATTTCTGTCAAAATGTGCTGAGCAAATTATACGAGTACTGGCTCAGGCCATCTTTCCACACTCTCGTGTTGCGTACAAATTTCGTCCAATTTGCAGCGATTTTCTCGTCTTTAGGCCACAAATGAATACTAACACCGTCATCTGTAGTAAAACTGCAACCTCCCACTACACAACGTCGCGGCATATCTAACAAATGATGTCCCGATACTCCGAAAATCTCCAGAAATCAGCAGCTACTTACGACTGTGGTATACGGCTTTAACATAGAGAATACAAGACGGCTTCCCTCCGTGACGTCACATCTGGAATTGACAGGAGAGCGATTTTCACCTTTCAAACGGCAATATCTCGCCAACCAGACTGCACAAAATTATGAAAAAAATATCATTATTTTCAGAATCGAAAGGACTATTTTTTTATATTTTTGACCTCAGAGCGTTTGGGTTGACCTTTAAAGCATTCCACCGAATTTAACCATGTGAACAGATATAAGTTTAATTCACTTGAAATATATGATGAAATAATTTAAAAAAATATATCCCATATAGATACATGTATGATCCTTAAATTTTTCTTAAAAGCAGTACCATGATTTCTTAAGAAACAATGCTGATATTTTTCTTATCATGTGCATAGAGTTTATTCTTGACCTCCATCCACCCTTCAGAAAAACCTGTTGAGCTTTATCTACAAGCATCATATGCCCTTCCGATATCCCCTTCATTACTTTATAACTTCCGGTCCCCAGATTTTTAAATTCAAGAACTATTTTATTTATTTAGTTCAATAAATATAATATTATTATGATAAACATAAAGTATATTCAAACTAGTCTACATCTATTGTGGGAATTTTCCACATTTGCCAGTAAATGGTGAATCAGCGGAATACACTTCACTTCATACAAAGTCTGCCAGGGAATTCGCACCACGCATAAACAGCCTAATTGATATAGTCTGGTCCGAACTGGGGTTGAACATGATCATATATCTCAATACATTGGAGGGTTTGTATGTCTCTAACATGTAGTATTAGGTAATTCAGTACATGATATAAGGGCTTGTCACAGAACTACAGCCAGCATAGCAATGCAACCACTGAACCCAGACAGGGCGACTGGGGAAATCGATACAGCTCATTTAAAATGCTAATGTACAGGGGTAGGCATTGGTGTCAATGACCCAGACACACATGAACCAGCCTGTTTGTCACAATGCTCCACATAATTATTACGCAAACCTAGATCCGTATGATTCTTTTTAGGCTCCTGTAATGAACACAACACAAAGATAAGGAAATAAATATTTCGAATGTAATCTAAAACTTTTTTTTTTTTTACCTCAGTCAGCAAATTCTTGCAGATAGAGACTAAGGGTCATCACACAGCACAAACTTTGTAATTAAAACCAAATAGAAATAGCTGTCAATATGAACTCATGTCTTCGGAATGTGACTGTCAGTACTGTATTCAGTGAAGGAGAAGTGAAACTACCGATTGTGTGAATCATGAGATAATACAAAGGGAGGCAAATGGTCTAGAGCATTGTTCAAACCAATCACCTCGCAGGGGGTCTAATAATACCCCAGCCACCAGTCAGATTTTTGGACCGGATTCGGGGCCTTTGCGCACATCGCCGGATGTGACATCATATATAGTAACATAGATGTTTGCCGAACATTTCGATTACTTTTCAAGTCTGCATAATACCTCTGTTGACCTAGCTGGAGATTATTTTCCCTGTTTATCTGGACAGAGCATACATGTATGAAAATTAGTTCGCTCATGTGCAAAACTGAAGGAGTTGTTCGGCCGCATTCAAACTGAACCGTGCATACGTGGGGTTTCTCCTATACGTCACAGCAACGTAGTAAAAGTCAACTTCCGCCATTGAAGGCAGGGATGACATATGAGCCTGTGAAATGGAGCATGCGCTGTGGGGAGGATGTGTTCAAACCCGTATTGAAATTTTTGTTTTAAAGATTCTAAAACACCTTTCAAGCATTAGATGTACATACACAGAAATTTCTTGAATTCTCAATATTTCACGTTCACAAATGACATAACAGGATCAACAACATGATACAGTAATCCCCCTAATAATTGAATCACAGGAAGTAAAACTGCTTACTATAAAATCTGGGGTGATCAAATTTATTAAAACAAATACATGTTCTAAAATCTTTTAAATTAATGATTAAAGGAAGGGGTCACCAAAATTATTCGGTTACCAGGATCGCCTGAGTAACACATCCTCGCTAAAACCAGGGGTATCTCTATCTGTATGATAGATATAACCCCTGGTCCGCTTGGGCAATGTATCGCGATCAACGACACACAGTGGCATCCTGTACATATTGACCAATCAGATCACTTAAGCACCGCGACCATGGCGACCGTGACAACAGATCGAAAACACCACATGTAGTAGATAGCTGCGATACCCAGTGCAGAAGAACATGCACCTTTTCAACAACCATGAACATTAATAAATATAAGGAAACATAGTTTAAAACAAAATCTATTTGAAGAGAAAATAAACTCATTCATCTCCATTCATCTACCATCAAACATCCAACAAGCCAGGCAAATGTAGAAAACACCGAAGCTTTAAAGGCAGTCAGTGTATCCGACCTCACCTTCCCACTGAAGGACTTGAATTGGGTTGAAACGTACGGATTTCTATAAAATTTCACTGGTCTATCCATTAATATTTTATTGTTATGCATGCTTGGATTAAATATTTTACATTCGGTATCAGCGAATAGTTTAGCAGCGAAAGTAAAACCCAAACGTATTTCATTACCAGCGCAGTTTTTCTAGGTCACGTAACTGGAGTGTGTGGGCGGAACGCGGTTTGCTATGCAAGTTGGTCAAGGGTTCGCCTTTGGCTCACAAATAGAAACCGCGACGTGGTGAAGATGGAGTAACATGGCCTTTATCTAAAAGTGGCAGGAATCAGATCCAGGGAAGGTAACTCATATTCTCCTGTCCTTTGTCACAACATCAAAGTACGGTATGCGATGAAAGCGAGGCTACCTATGGTGACATCATTTGTCTTTCACGCTCTTAATAAATCATGCATGATAAGAAGGGTGAGGAACAATGACTATATACATACATGTACCTTAATTAAAACCATGTGAAAATGTATCAGCCAATCAATCTATCATCGTTCGCTGCCATCTTGCAAGTTATGCGAAGCCCTACTTCTTCAAAATTCTCAATTCACAAGACTTACGTTATGGGCTAAAGTTATTCAAATTTGTACATGTATTCGTTTGTAGGCCAGGGAGTAGTATTCTGAAAGTATTGATATCAAATGTTTTAAATGTACATGTAGGTATCTTTCCTCAATCTGTACTCTGTCAGATCAGAAACAAAGGGTATTTCAGTTTCAGTTTCACAAAAATTTGATGGTAAACCTCCTATATTGAAGTACTACACGAAAAACAGAGCATATCCAAAAAATAAGATATTTTGCCGATGTAGTTTCCCATTTAAATCATCTGTGTATGAATGAGAATCCAAGAAATGAATGGATCTGAATGGGATTTTAGGTTTTAGTCAAAATTTACAGCTCTATTGATGACAGTATTCAGGGCTTGGTGTTTACAATTAGTGCGGAGTTGAGAATTATAGCTCACGTCAAAATATTCAGTAGAAGAGGGTATCTGAAAATCAGGCGAGGGGTTGCAATATAATACAATATAAAATGTGACAGTTTACGCGAGCTAAAAATCACATCATGACATGAATTTATGCCAGTTTCTGCGTAGGTGAGTTACATGTATCACTCTCACTGAAAATGAAGCCATGAGTACTAAGAGAAATTCCAGGTTCAATATTCATTCTCACTTGATCATTCGTCTATAAATATAGGTTTTGTGGGATATATCCGGTGAATTCTATGAATGAAAGGTAACGAATCTCCTTAGGTGTCGGATCGTTATATATGGATTGATCCAGCCAAATGATGAAGGCATCCTATTTGCAGGTCCCTTGGGACTGCATGCTTTCATGCAACTTCACAATATATTTGCTTGGAACCAAGTGAACAACTGAAGAATGACATTCAACTTGGAACCTCGATAAGAAGTGAAGACTGATGTTCCTTCTTGGAACGAAATTACTAACTGAAGACTGATGTTATTCCTTTGAACCAAGATAAAAACTGAAAACTGATGTTATTCTTTGGAGCCAGGTTAAGAACTGAAGACTGATGTTCCTTCTTGGAACCAAGTTAGAAACTGAAGACCGATGTTCAGCCTTACAAGTTAAGAACTGAAGACTGCCTCTTTAGAATCAAGTTGACAACTGAAAACTGATGTTCATCCTTACAACCAAGTTAAGAACTGAAGACTGATGTTCCTCTTCAGAACCAAGTTAAAGGACTGAAGACTGATTTTCCTCTTTGGAAACAAGTTAAGGATTGAAGACTGATGTTCCTCTTTAGAACCAAGTTAAGGATTGAAGACTGATGTTCCTCTTTAGAACCAAGTTAAGGATTGAAGACTGATGTTCCTCTTTAGAACCAAGTTAAGGATTGAAGACTGATGTTCCTCTTTAGAAACAAGTTAAGGATTGAAGACTGATGTTCCTCTTTAGAACCAAGTTAAGGATTGAAGACTGATGTTCCTCTTTAGAACCAAGTTAAGGATTGAAGACTGATGTTCCTCTTTAGAACCAAGTTAAGGATTGAAGACTGATGTTCCTCTTTAGAACCAAGTTAAGGATTGAAGACTGATGTTCCTCTTTAGAAACAAGTTAAGGATTGAAGACTGATGTTCCTCTTTAGAACCAAGTTAAGGATTGAAGACTGATGTTCCTCTTTAGAACCAAGTTAAGGATTGAAGACTGATGTTCCTCTTTAGAACCAAGTTAAGGATTGAAGACTGATGTTCCTCTTTAGAACCAAGTTAAGGATTGAAGACAGTGTTCCTCTTTAGAAACAAATTAAGGATTGAAGACTGATGTTCCTCTTTAGAACCAAGTTAAGGATTGAAGACTGATGTTCCTCTTCATAACCAAGTTAAGGATTGAAGACTGATGTTCCTCTTTAGAACCAAGTTAAGGATTTGAAGACTGATGTTCCTCTTTAGAACCAAGTTAAGGATTGAAGACTGATGTTCCTCTTCATAACCAAGTTAAGGATTGAAGACTGATGTTCCTCTTTAGAACCAAGTTAAGGATTGAAGACTGATGTTCCTCTTCATAACCAAGTTAAGGATTGAAGACTGATGTTCCTCTTTAGAACCAAGTTAAGGATTGAAGACTGATGTTCCTCTTCATAACCAAGTTAAGGATTGAAGACTGATGTTCCTCTTTAGAACCAAGTTAAGGATTGAAGACTGATGTTCCTCTTTAGAACCAAGTTAAGGATTGAAGACTGATGTTCCTCTTTAGAACCAAGTTAAGGATTGAAGACTGATGTTCCTCTTTAGAACCAAGTTAAGGATTGAAGACTGATGTTCCTCTTTAGAAACAAATTAAGGATTGAAGACTGATGTTCCTCTTTAGAACCAAGTTAAGGATTGAAGACTGATGTTCCTCTTCATAACCAAGTTAAGGATTGAAGACTGATGTTCCTCTTTAGAAACAGTTTAAGGATTGAGGGACTGATGTTCCTCTTCATAACCAAGTTAAGGATTGAAGACTGATGTTCTCTTTAGAACCAAGTTACTTAAGGATTGAAGACTGATGTTCCTCTTCATAACCAAGTTAAGGATTGAGGAACTGATGTTCCTCTTTAGAACCAAGTTAAGGATTGAAGACTGCGATGTTCCTCTTCTTAACCAAGTTAAGGATTGAAGACCCGTGTTCCTCTTTAGAAACAAGTTAAGGATTGAAGACTGATGTTCCTCTTCATAACCAAGTTAAGGATTGAAGACTGATGTTCCTCTTTAGAACCAAGTTAAGGATTGAAGACTGATGTTCCTCTTCATAACCAAGTTAAGGATTGAAGACTGATGTTCCTCTTTAGAACCAAGTTAAGGATTGAAGACTGATGTTCCTCTTCATAACCAAGTTAAAGTTGAAGACTGATGTTCCTCTTTAGAACCAAGTTAAGGATTGAAGACTGATGTTCCTCTTTAGAACCAAGTTAAGGATTGAAGACTGATGTTCCTCTTTAGAACCAAGTTAAGGATTGAAGACTGATGTTCCTCTTTAGAAACAAGTTAAGGATTGAAGACTGATGTTCCTCTTTAGAACCAAGTTAAGGATTGAAGACTGATGTTCCTCTTTAGAACCAAGTTAAGGATTGAAGACTGATGTTCCTCTTTAGAACCAAGTTAAGGATTGAAGACTGATGTTCCTCTTTAGAACCAAGTTAAGGATTGAAGACTGATGTTCCTCTTTAGAAACAAATTAAGGATTGAAGACTGATGTTCCTCTTTAGAACCAAGTTAAGGATTGAAGACTGATGTTCCTCTTCATAACCAAGTTAAGGATTGAAGACTGATGTTCCTCTTTAGAAACAAATTAAGGATTGAAGACTGATGTTCCTCTTTAGAACCAAGTTAAGGATTGAAGACTGATGTTCCTCTTTAGAACCAAGTTAAGAACTCAAGACTACTGATCCTTCTTAGAACGAAGTTAAGAATCAAGTTAATAGCCAAGACTGATGTCCTCTTTGGAACCAAGTTAAGAACTGAAGACTGATGTTGCTCTTTGGAACTAGGTTAAGAACTGAAGACTGGTGCTCTTCCTTATAATCAAGTGAACTGAAAATCTCATGTTATTGAGTCACACATTTTGTTCTCACTGACTCAAGCGCCCACTAGCGAGCAAGGCACATTAATCTTACACTGACAGTTTGGAAACTTAGCTATTATATAGAGTATTAAGTTTTCAGTGGATGAATACATGACAGCTGTCAGAAAATATCACAAGTAACATGATAATTGTTGACTATGTTGTTAATAAACCCTAAAGTTTGGCAACATCTGAATGATATTGCGAACACATGAACAGGGTACGGAGCACAACAGGTCATGTGATATAAATGTATGGTAATTCCTCTCATAATTCATCGAACAAAGTGAAATTTCCTGCCATAAAATCAAAGCCTGTGAGCAAATGTGTTGGAATAGGAAATAGACAATATGGTCCAAAATCATGCAGACAATTCGTTATTTCTTCATTATTTTAATAATTTTTTAATACTGTAATCAGATTAGAAATTTATCCCCAGAATTTGAGGTGATTGGGTTGAGGAATGATTGAAGGGGAAGGGGGACTTGGTTTAATGTCACACTCAGGGTTATTTCACTCATGATGACAGCCAGTTTGAATGGTGGAGAAAGCCGGAGTACCCTGAGAGAACCACCACCCGTTATCAAGTAACCGACAAACTTTCACACATGCACCAGCTTCCAGAGGTGTGAGGTTGGTAACAGTGATCACCAAACGGACACTCGGTGACCAAGGGCCCAAAGATTAGGGGATTTACTATGTCCGATACAAATTTTGAGTGAGTGAGTGAATAGAATTTAACGTCGCTTTCAACAATATTTCAGCTATATCACGACGAACCAACTAAGTACCACCCAGCCCAGTTGTGTTCCTGCTACTTCAAAGAAGAAATCTTTGAAGCAGCATGGAACCAGACACCCTCCATCCACACTATAAAACACTGAGGACAGTGCACAAGACACAGACAGGACGCTTACATGGTGCAATAAAAACAAGTGATATTACAGTGCTAGACATCACATTATCAAGTTCCTGTTGCTTCTCAGCAAAATGCATTGAAGCAACAGGAAGCTGAACCCACCCAACCACCCGCTACAAATTTTGTGTCAATATAAACCTGGAATGGTGCAGGAAGAGACAGATACAGCTAAGTCTCGCTATAAGGTGCCTCGATATAGCGCTGATTCTGATAGGACAGGTGCTGTTGTGTCCCCCAAATAAAAAAAATGCCTGTTATTTCAACCCTTTTATAAGGCTGAAAATCTATAAGATGGTTCAAATTTGGTCCCCCAATAACAGCGTTATAGCGAGGTTACACTGCAGTTATGAAAACAACAGTCATATCCAGGTGGCTACTAGGACTGAATTCACTTGATTTCTTTAAAGACTTATTATATATGCCAATATTACAAAAATAAGTGAAAAAATATTATTCATTGAGATGCGAGTGGGTGTACGTGCAGGGCCTGATCCAGGCCGTTTTTGAACCCGTTATAACGGGTTTGGGCGCCATGAATTTGGGCGCCCAAATGAGAAAAAAAAAAAAAAAAAAAAAATATTTTTGTTAGCAAATTCCCTCTGAACAGGCTGAAACCTATATTAATGCAATTACTATTGCCAAATATTAAGTTATCAGGCTGTATTTAGACCATTCAATACTCCCACAGCTTCCATGGGCTTCGACAGTCCCACATCGCGGCCTATTTCACTATAACTTATCACACTCTGCGCCAGGTAAGGGTGCCCAAACTAAAAGTCTAGATCAGGCCCCGAGTCGTGTATCGGATCTTTCAATTTTGAACCCGGGTGACATGCTGAACCCAACCTCTAAATCCCATCTGCGCCTGGCGTTCCATATTTTGACAGACGGCAGCATTGCTTTGCCGATGAATATGGTTATGTAATATACTGTATACAGAACTGATTAGTCTGAGCCCAGATTAATATTGATATATGCGGACGATAACCTTCAGACAGAACACACTGACAGCTATTTGATAACGCCTGAACAAAGATACTAGTAGGCTGACCCATATCCAGTCTCCAGTTGCAGTGTATATATATATAGTCACGATAGTATTCAAATTTTGAATTCAAATTTTGAAATAAATCAGAATTTGACAGATCTTTTATAACAGCTGTTGGTTTCGTAATGGCTCTGTATGTATTATTCAAGTCTGGTGAGAATCAATTTTTCACAAACGCAGGATTCTAAGTATGCAACTAGCTGTAGCCACAGAAACCAGATGTTAAGGTCCTAGTTGCGCAAATTCTGACATCGTATAAACACGACTATTTTCAACCTGATCAAGGCGGTTTAAGTTCTGTCATGACACAAGTGCCCAGTATCGAGCCAATTTAATTTATATGTCATGGTGATATTGACAATGACAGCTCCCATAAGCTTACTGCAAAGATGAGCAACACAATTCCAGACATGCACAAAATTGAAGCTAATCCTTTAACAATAGATCTGCCCCGATAGCCCCAGCAGGAGCATTGAGACGTGGCTTCCAGCAATGCAGCAATTTGTTCTTCCTCTCTTTTTCCTATCTATTCAGCCTAGGAAATATTATTTATAACCAATGGTAACTGGACTATTTTCGACCTGAAGTTGACAAAGTGATGAAGCTTTCTTGGAATAGTAGAACAATTTGATCCATATCTACATGTACACCAGTTATCATTGAATAAACATATTTTCTAGGCTGAAGAGATAGGACACGGAAGTGAAAGAGGAAGGGAGTGTAAGAGCCATGTCTCAAAGAACCTGTAGGTGTTGTTGGGGAAGATCTATTCTTCAACGATAAACTTCAAGATTGTGGATTCCAGGATTGTATAAAATCATGGGACTTTAATAAAACTCCAAAAATTCAATTAAGGGCAGTGCAACCTTCAACTCAATTTTCTTAATGCCCTCTACACTGGCAGGTTTAGGAAATTTATAAGAAATGTTTACACTGGGTGAGGAAAGAAAATCACAAAATAAAAACTAGGTACATGAAAATTAGGATCGAAATTCATGTATCATGACAGTGTAATTATATTTCTCATGATTAT
This sequence comes from Hanleya hanleyi, assembly GCA_036873755.1. NCBI lineage: Eukaryota > Metazoa > Mollusca > Polyplacophora > Lepidopleurida > Hanleyidae > Hanleya > Hanleya hanleyi. The sequence continues at coordinate 171,819 of JAVTVY010052509.1, forward strand.
TCTATTTTGTAGAGATAAAGAAAGCTGACTGAAAGGGAGAGAAATTTCTTGAAAAAAGGAGTGAGTGGATCGGGTTTAACGTCGCTTCAAACATTTTTTCAGCTATATCACGATGGCTAAAGGGAAGGGAGGTGTACCTGCTTGTGACAGAGCAGAGTTCCATTTATCAAGTGTTTGGTATGACCCAGCCTGGGATTGAACCCAGTACCTACTGCTTACGAGGCCGACGCTCTAATCATTAGGCCACCACAGTGCAGTCGTTTCCTTTTTTCTTGAAAAAGGTACATGTGCATGTAGTGACAACGGCGGAGACAACGTTCAATAAGTCCAATTTCTTATTGCTTATGAGCATGTCAACTGGCTCCCCCACCATGCTGGAGAGCCACCTGAAGTAACGGAAAAAATGCCACAGGGACGGGGGTTGGGTTGGTAAACGAGAATAAATGCGAATTTCACTTGTAATGAGCTATCTCCCTTGTATAAGAAATTTTTCCTGTTTTCGGTTGTTTTATACATTGTGAACTGAATCGTTTTGTGCCCTTGAGTGGAATTTGCTTGAGAAGTCTTGCAGAACCATTCTCCATAATACTTTGTACCTCTGTACCAGGCCCTGCAGGCAGATTAGGACTGTACAGCTATCACTGGATCTATCAGTTTAAAATCAGCCAATTAACGGACAGCACCTTCGTGGGATCTCAGTATATTTCCATGAAGGCAAGAGTTCACACGTAGAAAAGCTGGAGAAAAAACTCCTTGATGATTTGGAGGGAAACCACATGGGGTCGCCTCTCAAGTTAAAAACTAATGATACGAAACATGTGAATTCAAAACAAGCAGAGGGGATGAAATGTACAACGTTTACCTGGCACCTAATCCTCTCAAATATGAGCATATTCGGAGATGTTTCCGAATCAACTGGTTCGTAATCGTAATAATAAGATATCCGCCATGGGATGGATTTGATAGCAGAGCCAGGACTCGAGATGATGTGCAGAACAACAACAACAAATACGCTTTACATTTTTCACTGCTTTCTGCTTCACCTCTGTGAATAGCTATGTACACAAGTTGTGTACTTTCCAATACACTGCATCAACTATATTCGTTAATGTCCACTTTCTGGTCCATGTGGCTCTGATCAATATACGGCACGCAGACTAGCCTACATGTACTACCGTATTATGCCCCACCTCCCGAGGAAATGTTAAGGGAATGTGAGGGGTATGGCTTGCCGAAAAAAAATGACAAAATGTGCATGCACCCACCCATCTCTGGAGGTGAGGGCATTTGGGATCCAATTGACGCATTATTTACATCCCCATGGCTCATTCACCCCCATGGGTTCATTCACCCCCATGGATTAGTTTATAGGGATAGGGAGATCGTGTGGGCTTTCTATACTACTCATCGTGCACTACTCATCGCGCATGCGCAGTCGACCCATTCTACTGTAGGGTGCAAGCCTGGCCCATGGAATCTCAGGTAGCGAAACACCAGGTCTCTCGCCCCACCCTATCCCGCGCCACACCTATAGGGATAGGGAGATCGTGTGCCCTTTCTATACTATTCATCGCGCACTACTCATCGCGCATGCGCAGTCGACCCATTCTACTGTAGGGTGTAAGCCTGGCTCATGGAATCTCAGGTAGTGAAAACCCCAGGTCTCTCGCCCCACCCTATCCCGCACCACACCTATGCGACCCGCTGTGCAGTGAGTAAAGCGGAGGAGGAGGAGTAGGAGTAGGAGGAGGAGTACACGCCACGGATTATACCAGGTAGATGTAGGCTGATAAATACCCATTCATGTAAGAACCAGAAGATAATGCACACATTAGCCAAGATCTACCAAGAAACTGAAAATCAGAAGTCGAGTGATCAAGTGCAACTCTCCTGGATTGCACAAATCATGCAAGAAATAATTACACAATTACATTCAAATATTCCCGCCCATTTTCTCTAAAAAATATAATGCTTGTATAGGAAGATTCCTGAAAATATGCATGCATATTCTTGTTGGCCTGGGGGGGGGGGGAGCCATACACTGCTTCAACAACCCAGACAGACAGGCAGAGAAAATGGCAGTCTGACACCTGCTGTGCACAATAGATAACTGACAGTCATGCACAATAGATAATCAACACTGGCTGATGGCCGACTAATGAAGCCAGGTATGAAAGGATACTGAAATGCGGTGCTAGACTGGAAATGGATTGCTATGTATCCCATAAACACCTGTCTCGTTTGTGATCAGCATACATTGTGACACTGGGCATTTCACATGTCCGACCTGTCCTGGACAGGTACATGTAGTTTTCACGAGAGATTGATACACAACTTTATATTTGTAACATGATATAGGTAACAATACATGTAAAAACTATTGCATTTGAAATGACAAAATTATCAGAACATACATGTATCAGCGTTCGGAATAGCCATTTGCCCGATTGCCCGGGGCAACAAGAATTTGTCTCGGGCAACAAGAAATGAACGTGTAGTAGCCCGACGGACAACCTCATAAAAATATGAATCAGTAGTATTTCCGATATAGGATTTGCTCTACAACTGACAATTACGTGGACTACAAAATTTTAAATATGCGAATGGTCGATCATGTTCATAAGTACCTTGAAAAAACAAGACCAGAATCAAACTATCGTCCGTTTTATTTCACGCAGTCACTTTCGTGAGGCCTGCAGCCTGAGCGCTACCATTTTGAATCTCGCATTGCTGGTCTCGCGTCGTGAGAACCGGAGCTCAGTGCTGTTGCTATGGGGACAGCCTCCATGTTGATGAAATCAGCATCATGCTGACTTCGCGTGTACTTTTGACGCTATTCGTCGTAATTGCAATCAATATGAGCCTATTCAATTTTGGATTTATTAAGAAACGTGACGGCTAACTAGTTGTGAACACAGACACGGCTGTGAAAAAGCCAAAACAGTGCGCAAGGCGGGTAGAAGTGCTGAATATGAACAGAACCGCGCGAGAACATTTTTGCCCAGTTCGAGAGATGGTAGATGGTAGCCTTGCTTTTCGTTGAAATTTACGGGAATCGAAACAGATTCTCATAACTTGACGGGAATCCACAGGAATCTAAAGCAGTCATTTCTATACAGATTCAAATAATTTTTACGGGCATCTGTTAGATTCTTGCAAATTATTTTGTGGGAGTGCCGACGGGAATCACATTCCCAGATTCCCGTGGAAAAGCAAGCCCTGGTCGAAACTGGCTGAAACTTGATTTTGAACAACTTGGTTAATAAACTGCTGTCACTGTTCCTCATTTGAAATAAATTCTACAGAGATAAATGAAAACAAACAATACTTATTGTTCAGTATTAAATTAAATTTTATTGATATTATTACAATTTCTGAATACTCAGTATTTGGATCACAGAGTCATTTCATGATCAGTCGTTATCCATTGAAAATCCTTGATCCTTGATCCATGTGCGCATGGCACTAAAAACTCTTAAGGAATATGTATTTCCACTGGTAACTTGTAACTCTAATATTAAAACCACTCTGTACTAAAACTTAAAGAATTGTTTAAAAAAATCACAGTATATTTTCGGGCAACTTGAAAGTACAGTCGGGCAACCTGTAATTCAACGCAGGTTTTGGGCAACCTGAATTTATTTTCTATTTCACACCCTGTGTATGCAGCTCATTTTATGTTACATCTGGTCATTTTCATAAAGGAAACTTTATCCGATGCTACATGTACTTCCTCCACTGCAAAATGTGTTGGTGAAGTCCTGATATGCGGAAATATTGCTGGTTTTCGAACCTTATGATCCCTGCAGGCAACCATCCATATGGGTAGTATATGTCACAGGTGCTGAATATTATATATATGGGGGAAAAGGTTTTGAACTGGCAGAAATTAGGGGAATACGGTACAACAAAATGTTGTCAACAGCACAGTACTCATCATGAGAGACGAGGTGTTGCTTGCGCTCAAATATATTTCTCACCTTACTCATACCATGCAACATAAATCCAATGATGATGATATCATGGAACATTACATTCAACATCAATGCTATATAAATCCCATACGAATTTTAAACTACATCTGTAAGCCAATCAGGTGGCTAGCTGGGAGAAATAACTCCAAACAGATGCCCCTTGTAATTAAACACAGAAGCACTTGGACCAATATAATAAATAGAGAGTTCGCCTGTCCACCTGTCGATGACAGGTAATATTTCCATGTGACAGGTAGAAAAAAAAACTACCTGTCACTTATTTGCCTGTCCACCTGTCGATGACAGGTAATATTTATGTATGACAGGAAGGAAAAAAATAGCCCATTGGGCTTCAGTACCCCTCGGCTATCAATTATTGTTTACACCCAGCAATCAGGCATTGTATAATATCATCAGTGTATTTTAGAACTAGATTAACAATAATGTGATCTAGTAGGGTTGGCTGTAGTTCAGCTTTTGCCAAGGCCTGAGGTTCTGGTAGAGCATGCCTGAATTCTTAGCTCTAAATATACTCCTCTAAAAATATCTTCAAAAATTTTCAAATCAATTCTAACTTAATTGCACAGGGAACATGAATTTGGAGATCTTAGAATATAGAATTTGACCGTTTAAAAATAGGTCAAGGTCAGAGATATTCTTCAATAGACTTCAGGTCCAGCCATAAGTGGTACCGGTATAAATTTGGACAATGTATATAATCTTTCTGAACTGAATAGAATCTGATCTGGATAAAAAAATATGTCAAGGATAAAATAGGTCAAGGTCAGTCATCTTCAGCACACCTTTGTGCAGTTTGGCTACCAAAATGGAATTTAGATCTTGTACTTTGAAGGCCACAAAGACTGTTTTCCTGTCAACCAAGCTAGAGCCACTGTACTTAAATTAACCCCCGAAAATGGCTAGAAAAGTTTTTACCCATTCTAGCCCATGTTACATGTATTATCAGGTGATCGGTTTTTACCAATCATTATTATGTGTTTATCACCATTTTATTATATTTGACTGGTTCGGATGGCTTGCATATAAAACAGGGGATCCGGGTGCTCCTCCGGGAAAGTTTGATAATTTAACCTTCATTTTACACAATTTAACCCATTTTCAGAGAAGATCTTTCCACCCATCTAACTCTACCAAAGACGCGAAAAAAAAATCTTACTCAGCTATTAGTGTTCAGATTAAACCATCTTCTCGTCAGTTTAATTACGTTACAGTCATCTTCTAACACCTCTGCAAGAAAGGTCACTTCATCGATGCGCAAGTTGTGGCATCAATGTAAAGCTGAATTGTTTGAAGTTGTGGGTGGCAAACGCGGGATATAATGTGGAACTGATAATTCATGAAGACTGTGCTGGGAAGTGGAATCAACACTGAATCAGATAGAACAAACACCGAGTTGAAGATGGCACTTGGCATGAAACTGCAATTTAAAACTAGTCTCGATCAATTTGTACCGGTGAAAAAAGAAAGAGAGTGGTCATGGGTACTCGCTCGGAAAATTTTGAGATTTCAGATGCTTCTCGACTCTACTAATTTTCGACCAATTCAAGGCATTTCAGTCACAATTATTGGGGGGGGAATGCTCCTTGCCCACCCCCCCCCCCCCCTCCTCTTTTCATATTGGGGGGGGGGGGGGAGAGCCGCTGTCAACTGCTCCACCGCGCCTGTTCCACTGACTGATGCAGTGGATGCAGAAAATAGACATGTGCGTTGCAGTCTCAGATGAACTGAGGTGAATGACATGCATGCATGTTGAACAGAAAGAAATTATCTCAGCGTTTCAGCTAGCTACAATTTATATAAAAAAGTGAAAGGATAAATACAATGACATGTCAAACTTACCATTGGCCAAGACTGCATCAAACAACGACAGTAGGGCGACTGTAAAATACGAGAGAAAACTTTATTTCAATTTTAGAAAAGTGTAAAATTTTCAGCGATTGAAACCGGAAGTTGGTCTAGAAAATACACTCTGCGGTTTTCAGGTACTTCAACAATTAAAATAAGGATACTTACCGAACGACCAAAAACACAATAGCATGTCTATATAACGACAGTCTTTGCCGTTTTATAAAGAATATGTTTCAAGGCTTTTAATCGCCTTCTTTCCCTTCTGAAACAACCGGCATTGGTGGCTTCCACAACATCATCGTCTTTCCAGCCACTTCTCTCTCATGAGGCTCCAGACGATGGTATTCGTCTGGGCGAATAACGACAATTTACGTACATAAATGTTATTCCAAAACCGCGCTAATGATGACAACACAGTTTTCTCGAATAGTCGATGATTACGAATTGTCAATGAAAAGAAATTCACATCAAAGTAGCGCACTGATAAACATAAATTATATCCGAAAACATTAACTATTTTACAAGACGCAGACAGTCAGTGCTCCCTTTCTCGAGCCTCGCATAAGCCCACGGCGCACGTCTGTCTGCGCAAGTCAGTGCCCCTTGCTGTCTGCTCGAGACTGCAGTACTCGTTGAAGACAAACTAAGAAAAAAAGAAATTTCTGCTTTTCGCGAGAAGTTCTGGAGTAACAAAAAAATGCAATCGATATCGTTCAAGGCAGAGAAAGATGCAGCTAGTATATCCAATCCGAGTACTTTCAGAGTCAATAACCGCTCACTGGAATTGTCGCGCTTTAACGTTGCTATCTGACACGAGTATGGGCTATCTGTCCGGTGCGCCAGACAGCAGAGTAAATCGGGATAGGCGCAATGTTTTAAGGACTCGGTGCTTTCCGGCGAGCTGGATTACGTAATCTACGCTGACATTGTTAGCAATTTACAGGTTTACATGCCGTTAAACAAGGTCACCGCAGACGAAATTAGGGCGGAGTCAATTGGTGTGATTGACACCTGAAGTAAAGGCGTCCGCGTTGCCATGGTAGAGCTATGGCGGGTTAAGTACACATGGTATGCGTGTTTAATAAGGGTCTCTATACCCGACACTAATATGTTTATTGTATATACAGACTTCAACGGAAAGGGAAAGTTTATGTGTATGAGCTGTGTAGCGAGCCTTCCAGGATCTTCCAAGATTACGTGATTTAAAAAATCACTGTAGAATTTGTAGAGGTTTATATCGGAGTCCTTAATTTATCCACAGCTCGTCAAGTCTGATTAATTATGGCAGCAAAACCTTCAAATAGTTCAGGGAAAGCTATTGCGGGGTGTAATTTTGTTGGCACAGATCAAATATGGTGAGTTTTAAATCCTCCAGTTTTATTCCCTTAAAACGTAGGCCCTATACCAACATATCCCCCCATTCCGGAAACGTAAGCATGCGAATTTGCATTTTTCCATTGTCAGTTTGTAGTATGCATAGATGCTTTGAGAAGGGCGAATTATGCCGACAATGACTGTGCCCAATTAGCCTGTGGATTCCTAATGGTGTGTTTGTTTGTTGTTGTTTTTTGTTGTTTTTTTATGGGTATGTTCCGAAAGATTTATTTTATGGGGCAGGGGGCGTGTCTCTTTCCCAGCGTCCTACTAACATTTTAAGCTATGAAATACCGAAGCGAATTCCCGAATTCCAATATTCAGAATTTCTTTCATTCCGAAATCACAAAAACTCACACATCGAAAAACACAATAATCAATTTGTTTTGTTCAGAGTTCAAGTTCAGAGTTCATCTTTAACTTAATATGACGAAATACTATGTCAAAGATGAACTGTGAACTCACTCATCCTTAAAATGGTTATTTGTTCACTTTTACTCGTCATACGTTGAATGTGCGATATCCCAGCGTTTTATTTGCAGCCGAAAACCTTCCAAAGTTGATTCTTCTTGAATTCAACATCTATAGAGAATGCGAACATGAATCGCATTATGATTTCATGGTTGATCGAAGGGTGCTCCTTGACCTTGATATTGTAATTTAAAATGTAATAGGCGTATTTCGGGGCACGTGCCACCCGATAAAGAAATATTTTTTAAAAACCCTGTTTTCTACGGAGCCGTAAAAGGGACATGGAATTTTTTTTTTCAGTCCCTATTAAGTCGTTATAACGACCAATGAAACCAACCAATGTTATTAACCAATGAAATTCGAGCATTAAGTCGTTATAACGACTTATTAAGTCGTTAGAACGACTTAATTGACCAATGAAATTGGAGCTTATATGTGAGCATTTGCAAAGATGGCTGACGAGGTTCCTGCAGCAGAACATAACATATTTCTTTGTCAGTCAGTCCAAGCTGAAAATATCTTTTGATTAACAAGTTACGACTCACGTCAGCCATCTTTGCAAATGCCCACATATAAGCTCCAATTTCATTGGTCAATTAAGTCGTTATAAAGTCGTTCTAACTACTTAATAAGTCGTTATAACGACATAATAATAAAAATAAAAAATAAAAAAAATAAGTCGTTATAACGACATAATAATAATAAAAAAAAAAAATTTAAAAAAAAATATCGACTTAATAGGGGCTGAAAAAAAAAAATCCATGTCCCTTTTACGGCTCCGTCGTAGTTTTCCTCATTGATACCGATAATGTCAATTAACACAATTTCGGATAGGCGGTCGCTGCTCACGTTAGACAGGTGGTCGTTTAATAAAGGCAATTTACTATGGAAAATCAATCGGGGGAGTTTTAGGTGGCCGCTAAAGGCAGGTAATTGCTGTATGCAGGTGGTCGTTCGAGCAAGTTGTTCATCGGTTTTTACTTAGCATAGAAAACGTTACGACTTGTAGTTATGTGCCATGACATTATATGGATATATTGTCTTGGTAAGGTTGTCAGGTTTTATATATATTAAATATCATCGTTAATATATATACCAAAAAGCCAAAAACATAATATCCCGATTTTAAACGTCTCCGCTGTTTATATCACCTTTGTGAGCTATGGAAGTGTAAAACAGTTAGTCAGTTGAAGTTGATACTTGCAACTTTGATAAATCTTTGTCAATCACTATATTTCAAAAACAAAGATGCACGTATACATTTAATAAATATTGGGACACTGATTTTCAATTGAAGTTGTTTTCTATCAGAAAGTGTTGTGAGAAATATCCATTTTGGAAAAAAGATTTTTTTTATTGTTGTGGAGAGGCAAATGCTGGTGGGTGTGCAATCTTGACGTCAGTGAGATTCAGTATCTTAAAGCCTAGTTGCATGAACTTAGGCGCGAAGTATCATGGGTGAATTCAAAATGGCGGCCATGATGGTCCATTTGCGTACACTTCGCCATCCATAAGATGGCTAGCGAATCGTGTGTCTCCATTATTGGGGAGCGATATCCGGTAGGCTACATTACCGTATTCTGTTCGGTCATGCATCTGGCGGAGAACAGACTTGAGAAATCTGATAAATTACAGGTTTTCATGCCACTTCGGAAACAGATATTGCCCGGGCTTACAAAATATATATGAATAACTTTCGTATCATCCAAGAGATGTGGTAGATCTGTAATTTTGAACAAGTAGGACATCACATGATTCGAAAATGGCGGGTAACGTTGGGGTTACGCCGGTAGACTTTTGCTGATTGGCTGACGAAGACACGTGGAACTGATTTCTGGAAATTCCTATTTGCAGTTGCCGAAAGTATAGGCTGAAAATGGATACACACGATCCCAGGGTCAGTCTTATACCGCGTACAGATGACCCAGATGGTTACAGGTTGCATGAGGGTACTCGGAGAGTTGACTTTTCGGTGTTTTCACATTTCTCTTATTTCAAAGCGCGCGAAACTAGTTTTTTCACCTAAAACAACGGTTCTGCATCATGTTTTCAGCCTTTGAGGGGGAATAAATTTAAAAAAAAAAATTCGCTCAATCGTCGCAAAAAATTATTTCACAAGATTTTTTTGATCAGACGACGCCATTGTGGCTTCACGAGACGGGTGCCATATCATGAATGGGTGAAGTTATAGACAATATGACTTGACCGAAATAGATTTTAATGTATGGAATCAACATTTAAAACCAGTTGAATGAAAGAAATACTAATCAGTGATCATAGTTTGATGTAGAGGAGCATCATCCGCTTCGTTCTCATTTCAATATCCAATGCATCCCACCGGATTCAACAGGATTCCGATCGGAACTTCCGATCGGAAATCTACGAAAGGAACCGCTTATACACTCGGAGAGTCTAAGAATGAATCCCTTTTACGTTTTTTTAATTGTCAAGTAAAATAGAAAGGGGCACATAGACATGGTCTCCATGTAAAACTGCATGAAACTGAACGACAGAAATACTCCAGGATTGCATTGTCTGACCAGGAAGGGCCATGTATGTTGATAACCAACTATTGAGAGTAAGTCCCCTTATTAAATGGCATTTCGACACACTCATTACCCTTCGGTCACCCATTACCCATCTTTGGGCGTCACCGAATATATTTTCCTGGAAGAATCATTATGACGTTTAACCTAGATAAAACGAAAAATATCGAAATTTCTCAAAATATGTTATGTTTCATAGTGAACACGTATGCTGAAGTTAGATGTTAGTATATTATAGTTACTTCATAAAAGGCAATTGGTGTTAAATAACCTGCTGATTTTATACAAGTCATCAAACCGACGATTAATTAAAAGAAAATATATTTCTGTTTACTAACTAAAAATTAAATTACTCTGCTACTCTTTCGAATTCGAAATTCGAAAAAAAATTGGGTGGAATAAAATGTAGAATTGCGTATTTATATAGGTTTTTGTCACTTTGTAGGAAAGACCATGTTCATCACGAAGAAAAGGCAGCAAAACTTTGGCCCGAGAACTGGGGTTTTTTGACAACGAGATATGAAGAAGTAAGTATTTTTCAACAATTCCAGGCTCAGGACAAAGAATTCTTATGCACTATAAGAGGGCATTATTTGAATAACACAGCGCAGACACAGCCACTGTAGGAGTTCAATGGGGGGGGCTTGCAAAATACGACCAGAAAATAAACCAGAACTGCTACTTCTGTCAGTTGATTGGTCAACTCGGCCAAATTTGACAAACAGGAATTGGCAATTCCAAATCTGATTGGATAGTTGATATTGTGCAAGTAACCATGGTAACCATACGATTCGATTTATTTCTATACATGGAACATACAGAAATATTAAAAGGTTCATATTAAAAACTACAGGACAAGACAAATGCATATACATACACATACATATAGATACATACATGTGCACACAGATAGAACATGGTACCTTAACAAGGCTATTTGGTCAAACCCAGTGTGAGTAAATACAATTTACCCATATAATCAGTCATGTGGCAGGGATGCAATTTCGTTCCTTTGCTCTCTCGTTAAGCAGTTCATAGAAAAATTGCCCTATTATTGGCGAAAGATGCATTGGTGGGTTAATAAGAAAATAAAATTTTTCCAGATCCGTCAACTTAGGGAAATATTGGCAAATGCTACTTATGTTGTTATAAAATATATCTCTTAGTTTTTCGCCGCTAGGACATTTGCACAGGAAATGGAATTCATCTTCTACTGTTTTGTCGGTTGTTATACATCCCTTGCACAATCTTTTATCTCTGTCTATATTTCTGTATCTACCCGTTTCTATTTCAAGCCTGTGTGCACAAATTCTGAGTTTTGTTAGGGCCTGTCTGAAATTTCTGTTTTTAATGAATTGTAAGTAGTTTGCAATGCAGTAATTTTGTTCTATGTGCTTATAGTGGAGAAGTTTCTCCGACTCTTTCAACTTAAGTTGATAGTATTGTATATATTTTGTAGTTAGTTTATCTTTTACATTTGATGAGATTCTTTTGCGTTTTAAAGAGGAGTGCGGAAGCTCCTCTAACATGATATCATTTTTTTTCATGACAAGATGGGAATAGCTGTGCCATCCAATTCCACTGGTTTGGAGTGATTTGCTACAAAGTACTGCATCCCGAAGTATAGGTCTGTCAGCATTATCTTCAAGATGTGCCATATAATTTAGAACGTTTGTATGAATGTCGACAATAAGAGGAAATCGTCCAAGTTCTCTTTTACATGCGATATTGACTGTATTTTTACCAACTTGAAGATTTATCTTGCAGAACTTTGTATGAACTTTCTCAAATGGTTCAGATTCAGTTAGCATAAAAAATTTGTTAAGGTCGTTGTTTTGTAATTTGGTTAGGAGTTCTGAGCCCCAAATTTCGGAATTACATACTTGTTCCCTCTTGATTGTCGGCCCAGTTAAATAGATCAATAGATTAATAGGTCTTAACCTGCCTATAACTAACTTTGAACGCAAAATGCAACAAAGAAACAGTTAAATATTGCTATGCACGTATTTTATTAATTGCACTGTTTGCACACGTTCTCAACTGGCGTAAAAATGTTCGTCCACATACAAAAGTCTCCAGCCCTGCGATGAAGTATGCACGACCCTTCTGGAACAGGCGCATCATACAATGCGTTGCTTTGATCAAAAATGATAGTCAAATTTTTTCAAACTTTCCCGAGGGGGACACTCGGACCCTTCCCGCGTTGATGTACCGGGGCTCAATTACATAAGGAGACGTCATGATGTATGCGTTGTCACTGGCACAAAGGTAGTCGTTGCACTGTCATAGAGGTGTGTGCTCTTTATCATTCGGCAATTTCACTGGTCATGGGATAAAAGCGAGAATCCCAGGGGTCGCCTGTTATTACTTTATATGACATCAATGACCTTTGCGCCAGTGTGTATACATTCGTTCCGATGTAACTGAGCCCCGGTACACGAAATATCTATACTGGAATTTTATATGGAGAGAATTACAAAGTTATTTCAAGCGTGATATATTATCGATATCACTGAGTACAGTTGGATATTTTGTAGAGTTAAGTTTGTTCTACACGATGCAAAAAAGAACAGTATAATTCAGAGTTAACTATTGATTTTTGACAAGCTCCAAAGTAATTAAAATGGACAGACCCAAGCTGACCCAATGCCTTTGTCTCAGTGTGTAGCACGTGTACATTCGATTTACGGCTCACCTGTATATCTTGTGTAATAAATCATTGTCAACCGATTATTATTTTACAAATATTTACTTATATGTCGAGAGGCCCTTATATTCACAGCTTGCACGAATACAGGCATACAAACATATGGGACCTCGAGGTTTTATATATGACCATAATGTCTACTAGATCGACGTGTGATACACGATATAGAATATCGAGTTCTATCTATGGCTTTACATCCACTTTATATTTGTTTTAACAAAGATTTCGAATGGTCGAAGTCCAATCATGACGTCATCATGGGTTTGGAGTGTGAAGCATTGTGCGTGAGACGATTTTAATCAGAACGGTGTATTGGACTTCTATATGACCAGAAGCAAATGAACTATAGAAGTCTTCATCCTGCAAACTGGAATGCATTGACCACTGTCTTCCTGCTTTTTACGCATCATGTGACGTAGTTGCGCAGTTGCGCAGTAAGTATATGTGCAATCTCAACAGAGAGGCATACCTGTTCTCGAAGAAGCGAGTCTCGCGGGCTGTGAATATGGTATGTGCCGTGGTCTCGCAGATTAAAAACGACAATCGAGTGTTGCATCACGGGAGATGAGCTGATACTGGAATTTGAATACTCAGCCTATGAAACGTACATAATTAGTAACACCCATGATCCCCGCGTGGCATTTCGTCTTGAGTGTGTAGGGACTGTGCAAGAGTCTAGTGGTGAAGGCTGTTTGACGAGTCCCAGTATCGTCCATCTGGTCTGTCTCCTCTCTGACTGTTTGAACCGTCTGGACAGGACACAAATTCGCACAATGTCTCTATGATTGTTCGAACCGGAAAATATCCACACATTGTCTCCTCTCTGATTGTTTGAACCGTCTGGTCGGGACAATAGTCGCACATTGTCTGTCTCCCCTTTGACTGTTTGAACCGTCTGGTCAGGACAATAGTCGCACATTGTCTCCTCTCTGATTGTTTGAACCGTCCGGTCAGGACAATAGTCGCACATTGTCTGCCTCCCCTTTGACTGTTTGAACCGTCCGGTCAGGACAATAGTCGCACATTGTCTGTCTCCCCTTTGACTGTTTGAACCGTCCGGTCAGGACAATAGTCGTACATTGCCTGTCTCCCCTTTGACTGTCTGAATCGTCCGGTCAGGACAATAGTCGCACATTGTCTGCCTCCCCTTTGACTGTTTGAACCGTCCGGTCGGGACAATAGTCGCACATTGTCTGTCTCCCCTTTGACTGTTTGAACCGTCTGGTCAGGACAATAGCCGCACATTATCTCCTCTCTGATTGTTCGAACCGTCTGATCAGGACAATAGTCACACATTATCTCCTCTCTGATTGTTCGAACCGTCTGATCAGGACAATAGTCACACATTATCTCCTCTGATTGTTCGAACCGTCTGATCAGGACAATATTTACACATTATTTCGTCTCTTGACTATTTGAATCGTCTGGTCAACACAATATGCGGACATTGTTGCCTCTGTTTGAAGACCCACTGTGCGGAGGATGCAAGGGCAATAATCGCCCTCGGTAAGTGACTGAAGGCAGGGTCGATCGACATGGCAAAAGGGGAGATCAAAATCAGTGCGCCTGTTACACCACCCGTTAGCAGACTGTTATCATTCCCACTGTCTGAAATGAGTTCCCTTGCAGTGGAAATGAGGCTCTTGGATAACGTATCAGTGAAGTCGCGCTGAATTTCGTGGTCTCTCGCGAGACCCGAATTCGAAATTGAAACCAACATGGAGAGACAGTCGCCGGTTTCGAATCCCCCAGCAGCCTGCAAAAGGACCAATTGTGCATGGGTATCTCGAAACAGCCAAAAGACAGAGATCGATATTTGACTGTTTGCATCAGCAGCGCTCGCGACCTAAATAGTTTTCGCCTTGGGTACGGCATTTGTCTCGTGACCGACAGGGTTGGTAAAATATTAAATAAAACCAAGGTCCTCAGACCCATTTAACCAATGAAAAAATGAGTCTGAATTCAATCTAACTTTTACCGGTGTATATACATTCTGCCCCCGGGGGTGTGGGAACCAAGTATGTCTATAACGGCTGAGTACCCATTTGAGCATCACAGCAATACCCCTTTTCTCTCAGTATAGCTGAACATTCTGAAACGAAATTAACATATAGCCGCCTCTCCAGATGGGCTGCTCAGTACAACATTTGCAAATTATCTTCCCTCTGATCAGCTGAACCTTTGGGTTCACACACAGCCTTCATTGAACCTTCTGCTCTGGGCATTATTTACCCAGTGCCTCTCATCTGATCGGTTGTACCTTCTGTTTACCATGACGTATTTTATACGCTGTTTCCTCTCTGATTGGCTTCAGCTTCTGGTCAAGACATATCAATTGGCTCTTCTTTCATTGATTGAATCCTCTGCCCAGGAACAATATTTGCACAATATCTCTTTCTCGATTCGTTGAATTTGCTGTCCGAACAATATTTGCCCATTCCCTCCAGTCTGACTATCTAAACATTTTGGTCAGGACAACAATCGCACATCGAGCTGTACATCGAGTTTGATTGGACTTGCTGGACAATATTTAACATAACCCTCATCTCTGATTGGTTGAATCGTCTGACCAGGACAACATTTTCACATTGCCTTCTCGGTGATTGGTTGAACCTCTTGGTCAGGGCATATTTCGCACACTCTCTCTTGATTGGTTGGTCAAGAAAGGATGCCTCTCTGATTGGATAGATCAGTTCTGTGCAATATTAACGCATTCCGTCCTCAGGGTAGCTTAAGCGTTTGATCAGGATCATATTCGTACTTAAGTTATATGAGCTCTGATCAGGATCATATTCATAAATTGCCTTCTCTCTGATTGATTGAGCCGCATGGTCAGGATAATATTCACACGTGGACTATTATGGAAAGCCATCAGTGTCATAACCTCTGGTTTTCTCACACGTGGTAATTCTATTTTCCACGCGTGGCAATTCTGTTATTCACGCGTGGAAAATACAGCCAATGGTTTGACTTGTAATTACCACGTGTGGATATTTCGACCAATTACTCAACTTGAAAATACCACGTGAAAATTGTTTACCACGTGTGAAAAATATCCACCAATGATAGAACTGGGAATACCACGTGTGGAATTATTTACCACGTCGTATTTATCACCCAATCATTGAATTCTGAAATACGACGCGTGGTAAATAATTTCCACGCGTGGTACTTCCATTTATCCAAGCGTCGAAATTTCATTTTACCCAGTCAATGAATGAGAGCTTAACAAAGAAAGCTGGTCCCTTCAGAATGGCGGAAATCGACAGTTTGCGGCGGTTCAAGTATATTTTCTCCGAATGTGTTCGTCTAGCTGGTTTCCGAGGGTTAGAATCCTGCCATTGATGTTTCGATTGACAATACTCTCCAAATCCTGCAGCCTCCGGATATCCATGGCGGAGGTGTCTAGAATATTTTCGCGCTCTTTTAAAGAGAAGACAGGGTCAAAGTGCGTGTATCTGCATTCTGTAACGATTGTTTTGATTGGTAGATTCGAAAATAGAATTACCACGTGTGGAAAATAGAATTACCACGTGTGAGAAACCCAGTGAAATACGACGTGTGGAAATTATTTACCACGCGTCGTATTTTCGAATTCAATGATTGGGTGATAAATACGACGTGTGGTAAATAATTTCCACACGTGGTATTCCCAGTTCTTTCATTGGTGGATATTTTCCACACGTGGTAAATAATTTCCACGCGTGGTATTTCCAAGTTAAGTAATTGGTCGAAATATCCACACGTGGTAATTACAAGTCAAACCATTGGCTGGATTTTCCACGCGTGGAAAATCGAATTACCACGTGTGGAAAACCAGAGGTTATGACACTGATGGCTTTCCATAGACTATGCCCTCTCGATTGTTTAACCTGTCTGATAAGGATAATATGGACACATTGCCCCTGTCTGACATCACCGCGAACACCATGGTCAACCGCACATGCTTATGGCGGATGGCCTGTATTAAATTTATTACATATGCCCTATCCACGCGACGAGCTGACCTTAACTTAAGCGGTCAAATATGGAGTGATTTTGTGACGCACGCGCTTCTTATTGGCTGAGATGCCCAGTGACAAACACTAACAGTCTGACGTCAGCGCCTGGCCAATGTGAACTCTGCTTTGAACAGGGCAAATCGAACCACTTGATTGGCTGAGTTCGTGACGTGATCAATGTATTTGTACGTTTGGCCAAGCCGTTTATCAGGGCTCCCGCCGGTTGAAGAGAAAAAGAGAGGGTTTGGTAACAAGGGCGCTCTCGGATTGCTTAATTGTCTGGTCAGGGCAATATGCACACATTGTTCCCTCTCTGATAGCCTGAGCCTTCGGGTCAGGGCAGTATCCAAACATTGTCTCCTCTCTGATAGCCTGAACCGTCGGGTCAGGGCAATATCCAAACATTGTGACTTCTCTGATAGCCTGAACCGTCGGGTCAGGGCAGTATCCAAACATTGTCTCCTCTCTGATAGCCTGAACCGTCGGGTCAGGGCAATATCCAAACATTGTCACTTCTCTGATAGCCTGAACCGTCGGGTCAGGGCAGTATCCAAACATTGTCTCCTCTCTGATAGCCTAAACCGTCGGATCAGGGCAATATCCAAACATTGTCACTTCTCTGATAGCCTGAACCGTCGGCTCAGCGCAATATCCAAACATTATCAAGCCTGAACCGTCGGGCCAGGGCAGTATCTAGACATTGTCTCCTCTCTGAAAGCCTGATCCGCCGGGTCAGGGCAATATCCAAACATTTTCTCCTCTGCGATAGTCTGAACCGTGGGGTCAGGGCAATGTCCAAACATTGTCTCCTCTCTGATAGTCTGAACCGTCGGGTCAGGGCTGTATCCAAATATTGTCTCCTCTCTGATAGCTGAACCGTCGGGTCAGGGCAATATATAAACATTGTCTCCTCTGCGATAGTCTGAACCGTGGGGTCAGGGCAATCTCCAAACATTGTCTCCTCTCTGATAGTCTGAACCGTCGGGTCAGGGCAGTATCCAAATATTGTCTCCTCTCTGATAGCTGAACCGTCGGGTCAGGGCAATATATAAACATTGTCTCCTCTCTGATAGTCTGAACCGTCGGGTCAGGGCAGTATCCAAATATTGTCTCCTCTCTGATAGCTGAACCGTCGGGTCAGGGCAATCTCCAAACATTGTCTCCTCTCTGATAGCTGAACCGTCGGGTCAGGGCAATATATAAACATTGTCTCCTCTCAAAAATAGGACCGCATTTATAGGTTATTCTGTTGCTACCTTTCCTAACTTTCCTGACTAAGTCAGCGGGACTAGAGGTCATTTGTGATTTGCACTCTTACGGTGTTCAAACGAACAGCCACAATCAAAGCGCGACTGATCATCATCATACGCTGGAAAACGACTCGGAAATTCCTTCGGATAAATAGGTCAGTGATAATGCAAAGAACATTCCGATGACTTGTTATCAATTGTTGACCGCTTTCAGGAAACATTGTTGTGGATTGTTTTAAATTTTCTTTTCATGCATATTTGGAAATATTCAGGGAATAATCCTGAATAGATCAGATTGCACATCCACAACTCAATTTCAGTGATTTTGCCTGACATCCAGGGATAATTTTCTGAAATTCAGGCATATCAACCAGGAGTTTAAGCTAAATTCCCTGAATTTTAGGGGATTTTACGTACCTAAATAGGGTCGGGAACTTTCTAATCAGGGTGATAAATTTTCCTGAATTTCAGGGAAAATCCTCTCAGTCAGGGATCTTTTACCTGAAATTCAGGTAATCAGCCTTGAATTTCAGCCAAAATCCCTGAAATTGAATTGTGGATATATAACCTGATCAGTTCAGGACTTTTACCTGAATATTTCTGAGAGTGTAGAGGGATAAATTTGTATTATTGCGTCTCGAATCGTGAACCAATCGTAATTTTCTTCTTCTGGAGCTCTCCTGTATTAGTAAGTCTGATAATCGATCTTGATAAACGCTGTCTGAACATTGTTCGAACCTGTAAATACACTTGTCTAGACTTTTATATTGCCGGATTTGACACTGGAGATGGCAGATTGCGCTGTCTGGTCGAGCGACTGTAACTTTGATGGATGACCTAAGACTGTATCGACATCAGTTCATTACGTGTAAATTTAATTGCTTTTAATTGTTGCATTTTCAGCGATATACCTTTAATTAATGGCGTCTCGTAATTTTTTTTATCACAAAAAAAATGCGCAATTACGTCATGATCTATGAAGAGAACACTGGAAGCAACCATGCATTGTATGATGAAATATTGCTTCGAAAGTCATGGCAATTACGTGATGAAAGACCGGTAGATTTGGTCCGTTGCTGTTAATACTGTTTTGTTTATTTACCTGTTGACGATGTCAGGTAGCATCGCAAAGACGGTCATTGGGTACGATCAATTCTGACTTACTTCTTCCTATAACTTGCGCGCGTTATGCTTTTTGGTGATGATGTAAACGGGGAACCCGTCAATTTAAGTCTAGAATATTATAACGCCAATGCATGCTGTATCCATATTAATATTTCAGGCAATCTTGTGCGTTATCCAAAACGGCAATAATGTTAAACAGATATCTCATGCTGTGCGTTTCCGTTTTAAACATGCAAAAAAAAGCCCTGTCTCCTTCACATATTATCATATGTGTTGATCAGGCTGCATTGTATAACAAAAGGTGTCTGGCTATATAGTCGACCTGATTAGTCGGCGATTGTGGAGGAAAAATGTGGCACAGACGCATTCGATGAATACATAGAAGATGTTATCTATGAATCATAATACACCCCTCAAATTACCATGGAATTATTACGGCCCATTAAACGTCTAATGGCGATTATGAAAGCATCTGATAGCTGAGTTAAACCCGTCAAGGCTTCGCCGACATGATAAAAGTTGTACGTTACATGCTGTATAAATCTTTCTATAGTTCGTTAAATTGACAGATGTTAGCTGGACTCTTTCTTGGCACTCCAAAGCACAGGGGCTCGTACCGATGTTAACTGGTTAATGAGGTGTATTTGTGGGTTGGTGGGGAGGGGGGGGGGAGAGGGGTTGTAAGGGTAATCTCTCTCACCCATAAACCTAATTTACCAAATAACAGCGGTATAACAAGCACCTGTGCACTAAAATAGATTGGGCGACATTATGTTCTACAGCTGAAAGACCGACATACAATAAATTCATTGTCGATATGATACTATATATAAAATCTTCAATATTTTCCACATCACAGGCCCTGTACCATCTTCACCACGTCAAGGTTTCTATTTGTGAACCAAAGGCGAACCCTTGGCCAACTTGCATAGCAGACCGCGTTCCGCCCACACCCCAGTTACGTGACCTAGAAAAACTGCGCTGATGGTAAAATTACGTTTGGGTTTTACTTTCGCTGCCAAACTGTTCGATGATCCGAATGTAAAATATTTAATCCAAGCGCGCATAACAATAAAATATTAATGGATAGACCAGTGAAATTTGATAGAAATCCATGCATTTCAACCCAATTCAAGTCCTTCAGTGGGAAGGTGAGATCCCGGATACACTGACATCGCCTTTAGAGTTTCGGTGTTTCCTACATTGCCTGGCTTGTTGGATGTTTGATGGTAGATGAGTGGGTTTATTTTCTCTTCAAATAGATTTTGTTTTAAACTATGTTTTCTTTATATTTATTAATGTTCATGGTTGTTGAAAAGGTGCATGTTCATCTGCCACTGGGTGTCGCACAAGCTATGGTGTTTTCGAATCTGTTGTCACGGTCGCCATGGTCGCAGTGCTTAAGTGATTTGATTGGTCAATATGTGCAGGATTTTGCTTTTGCTGATTGGCTGACATCTACCGCTGTGTTGTCGTTGCCCAAGCGTACCAGGGGCTATATCTAGGATAGAGATACCCCTGTGTAGCGAGGATGAGGCTCTACCGGTATCATTAAACCATCTTTGACTTCGCATAAGAACTATAAGGACTATATGGGATGTCATTGGAGGCATTTTCGGTGATTTAATTTGTGGTTATCGCTTTTCTCAGATCCCGGTTCTGCTATGTTGCTAAGGAACCCATTCTTGCAGCCGGAGACCAACGAAATTACCTACAATTTTTTTCTACTTGAACGTCGATAGCCCATAGGGTGGGCTCTCTTTTTATCAATGCATTGGATGTCTTTGGATATATCGA
Organism: Hanleya hanleyi; assembly: GCA_036873755.1. Taxonomy (NCBI): domain Eukaryota; kingdom Metazoa; phylum Mollusca; class Polyplacophora; order Lepidopleurida; family Hanleyidae; genus Hanleya; species Hanleya hanleyi. The sequence continues at coordinate 192,933 of JAVTVY010052509.1, forward strand.
TTCATTGGGTTTCGGGTTAAATTGCGTTCTGGCTGAAGTCAGCAGTGTATACAGTTAATGGGGGAGTTCCGAATCACTTTTTACATCCAGACAGCTAGCGCTCGTTCTGTTATGAGTTGAGAGCGATTGTTGGTCTTATATTCTAGAAAAAGCTGTCGTCGATAATTGTGTGCAAGAATTTCTCCAATTGGGCTTGGGAATCGATGAGAAAATGGCCTTTGTTTGAGTGCACCAGCGCGGGCAGTTGCGAATCATTTTGGTGAGATGCGGATCACGTCATATAGCGGCCGTTACAGGCACCCAGAATGGAATTTTTATCAGTATAGGGGTCGATCATCTTCTTAATCAGCCATAATGCCGGTAACGCCCTGGAGAAGATTTCAATGTTGCCTTCATCCCACCCTATGAGGGAATAATTAACTGATGCAATCCACACATATGACGCACAGATCGAGCGTTGTCGAAAAGGCTCTGAACATGAATTCCAGCATGACGGAATCACAGGTTTGGAAGGTACTTTAAAAGTTTGAAGCGCTCGTTACTTGAGAATGCATTCTATATAAGCAGACTTTCTTCTTCTTATCGCTTAGTTACTGTTGTCAAGTTTTATATAAAGCATAATATCCTCCGAAATATTGCAGATTTTTTCGTTATATAATCTTTGGAAATGACCTTGACGGAATCACAGTGAAGGTCCTCCATTTTGACTAATGTTGATTATCCATTTTTTTGGCTGCTCTGTTTCGATCTGATTATTCTGATATGCCATCTCTTAGTAACAAACGGTGCCTAAGGATGATGAGACTATTTTCATCGTGAGAAAAGAGCGATAATTGGGTCATCACAGGGGTTAAATCTAGTCCGTGACGGAATCAAAAAAAATCCTGACGAAATTATGAGTGTACCTTTTAAATCTTCTGGGTACAATAGCTTCATTAATTACACATTTTCTCCGAAACATATTTCTATAGGATGAATTTATCACTTCTAATTATAAAATAAGACTCTGAATTCTTAGTCCAATGCATAAAGTTCTTGCCAAATGCATATATTTTCTGCAGATGATTTTAAATAGTATAGGGCCTATATCTTTCATTGAAATGCAATTTTTCCTCCTTGACAATTTCAAATTTCCCGAATTGATCAGGTTTATAAATTATGGGGAAATATTTCAAGCTTAAAACACATCTTCTCTGTTATTGGCGTGTTCTCGGAGATGTGAGGTGAATTAGAGCCTATTTGCGAAAAAGGGCGTTTATTTTCGTTTTCACGTGGAAATCATGTGAAGTAGATTTTTCTTTGAGATTAAACTCTTGTTAAAAAACCTTTACAATACGACGGAGTGACCAATCGGTTTCAAAGGCGGTTTGCTGCTGTTAACGTTGTCGTAGTTCTGAGACCGTCCCTTTTTCACTGATTTCAAGTTATAAACGGCGCGTATTTCGTTGATTCGGAATTAACATCTCTACCGCGGCATTATGTTACAACGCTGGTCAGTTAACATTTATCGCAAATCATTAGATATTTTGCTTGACCATCACTCAAATAAATACTGAAATAGTCGATTAACCCCACTTTATTTCGCGTAGATTCAACACTGGAAAAATCGCACGTGTTTTTCGACCTGGGGTCAATTTGTCATTGCACAGTAGCAGAAGTATTACGTTGCCCAATTGACTGGTGAATAAACAATGCAGGTCGGTTGTTTGACATTCATTCGAGTCCACCGAAACAGACGTTCAAATAAACCAAAAATTTATTTATACAGATGCTTTATTTCAAGAAATATCAGGCATATTATATAAGTGATCCGCAACTCTCCCTGATTCGGAACCCACAAAACTACTGTATATATCACTCAAGTAGGACACAGGCATGGTGAAAACGATATCTAGTCCAACGGTTCGGGCATCGTCAGCTACTCTAAACAGCAAGCAAAGCCCTTTGGGGTAGCGACGGCCCTGTTCATTATGAATGATCTTTTTTCGTCCATCTGTGGATTCGGAATCTCCCACTGACCGTATTTGAAGATTTTACCAAGATTAAGATTAGGCGGAGAAGGAAGGTGCGCGTTCCCCATGGTGCGTGGGATGTGAACGCACCCTCTTTTTATCCGTAGATTTTATTAGTTCTTTCCATTCCAGATGGAAAGACCTATTGATATTGTATTTGTTATTATTATTATTCCAAGCAGTCTTAATATCTGCTAAACGCTTGAAGATAGAGGTATGAGATTAAGCACACTTATAGATATCAGTCAGGGGTTTAGTCCACAGTTTCGAGTTTTGACCTTTGACCTTGATCTAATGAGATATAGGCCAGTAAAGTGGAATTTTATTTTGGGAATATTGGTCAAACACATGGGAGCAAGCATTTGAGATTTAGAATGTAAGCGTTTGAAGAAATTGCGGATAAAATTATTCCAGAAAATAAGTAGGTCAGACAAGCAGTTTTCGAGTTCTCTCCCTGAAGGTGTATTGCTTGTTAACAGAGTGCAGCCAAAACGAAACAGCTCATCTATATGAAACTGACATTCTTAAGGATGGCGATGTTGCAGTTGTATTTCCGAACTGTTACGTAACAAGGAAAAGCAGTTATCTCCCCTGTAATGATTTTCAAAACCCGCTATTTTATAAGGAAATAAGTTGCGGCATTGATACTCCTAATATTAATGAACACTTTAATGACCCAAGAGAATGTCACCTTAAATTTGACCTTTGACCTCCTGGAGCGTCTCTATATGAGTGCAAAGTTTGTCGGCCAAATCTTGAACGGCTAATGCGATCAGTCTGAAAATAAGGTCACATGAACTACACGACGTCACAAGGTCACCACTTGTCTTAGAACTCGACCTTTGACCTTTGAAGTGGTAAGTATCCAACTATCGAAAATACGGCTTCCATTTTCTAGAAAACTAACTCACTGACAGTGAAAAAACAATATCACAATAGTGATCACAATATTGACATTCTTTTTGTGCTAATTATAAAACGTTATATGGGGTTTTCGCGAAAACTACAGCTTCCATGAATCTGTAATTTAGCACATTTTCCCCCCATAATACAAGTATGACGTCACTGAATTTTCAACCTGACCTTGACTTTGGTTTTTGAGATATGGACACCGACAGTTTTCTGACTACAGCGCCATAACTTGAAAACTGTTAGTAAATCTAACTTGGAATTTGCACATGAATGTAGGTCACTACATGACGTAACAGATCATCAGTAGAACCCATAAAAGATACCAGAAAGGTTGGGAGATAATTAGCAATTTATGAAATTTACGATGTATTCAAATTTTGCAAAAAGTATGCATCCAATCATCACTATTTTTAGACATTGGTGATGAGATATATATATGTATTTGTCTATGAAATTTCAAGAATATAGCTTTGATAGGTTTAGAGATATTTAAAAAAAAAAATTCCCGAACTATTAAGCCGTTAAATGGTCACATGTTGGTTTCATCTATTCAATGGGCCTTGTAAATTTCGCTATAGCGATTCGGCTGTAGCACTCGAGGCATCCGGTGTTCGCAATTAAATAAATGTGTTACATGACGGGACTGGCTCATTTTTGGAAACCTTTCATCGCTTGAACCGCAATAGGTACGGACTTCTAATTTGTTGCCTGCTACTTCCAAGTTCTTTCGTTGGCAATGACCCCGTACAGAGAACAGTAATTGTGGAAAACTTGAAAAGTTACGAGAAAGCCGTTAGTTTGAAATAATACAGCGTAGACAGAAGCTCAGCGATACTGGTATTCGAAAACAAACAAGGGGAATAACTAAAGGCGGAAGTACTCGCGCCTGTTCTTCAAGTACGCGCGACTGTTCTTCTGACGGCGAGCGTACGAATATAGCTGTTTTCCAAGCAAGATCAGCAGGGATGGCATTAGGTGTCTAGGATAAAAGTGCATAAAACGAGGGAATGTTTGCTGTCGCCGTTTATGTGGAATGTTCCGAGATGAAATACGAATGGGTTAAACAAAGAAGGTAAATATTTGTTTTCTAATTTAAGAACAACTCCCCGTCGACTAAAATTGCGCGCCAGAATACGTGAGTGAACCGGCTCACGACTGAATCTCGTGGTTGATTCACGCGATTTGTAAATACTAGGCTGAAGTTTCCGGTACAGGTAATCAGTTTTGATTGAGGGAATATATATATGTGTTTATTTGTGAAGTTTCAAGATTATAACATTAATTGTTTTGAAGATATAACAAAGAAACCTTTTCCCCACTTCGTGTACGCTATTTGCCTATTACCCCTCAGGTTAAACGCTTTCGATATTAAGTAGTAATTGATTTCATCCAGCTAATTGTATAACGCCAGATCAGTCTCAAAGACTTATTAAGTGGTTCTCCATTGACAAGGCGTGAAGACCTGTATGTAACCCGACACACCAATTCCTTTGTCGACTGTACCAAACGAGTCTCCCCGCGATTGCAATTAAATGAACGTCGTTTTAGATGATGAAAGGAGCTGCGAACCCGGATGATCCTTCTGTAAGCCCATGATGCATTATGTATATTTGTCAATTAAACGGATGATGTTCAATTATCATTATAATGACATCGCATATTGGAAAGGCCGTGTTATTGTATCAACAATATCTAGTTATTATTATTATTATTTGGGGGCATTTCATTCCAAATGACATAAAATGTAAGATATCATACCCCAATTTAGTCTTTAAAATGCAGGAAATAAAGCGTAAAAATTCAATTTTTTCGTCGGGGCATGCCCCCGGACCCCTCAGAAAGGCGCGCCCGTGGCGCGCATTCCAGGGATGGTGACAAATCGAAAGCATTCGCACCCCCCCCCCCTTTTGAAAACCATAGACTTTATCTTTTTCACAATGATTTTTTGTTTGAACTTTTAGTTTTCCGGCCGCTTCCCATACGGATTTCGCGGCCCATCAACACAATGTTCTATTTATATTCCATTTCACATTTCTTTGTTCAATTCATAGATTTACAAGCACTATATTCTAAAACAAATAACAAAAAGATAAAAGAATTAAAAATTTAAAATGTCTATATTCGGTTATATATATATACCAGTCATCTTCTTTATCGAGACCACCTAAAGTGTACTAGTTCTTTGGATCGCGTGTTTTTGCCTTTGTCTTTATTCCCTTCCCGTACACACAAAGCAGTCCAGAAAAAAAAATAACAGAACTGCGACTGGTCTGTAGGAATCTGTAACATTGCTCGCGGAAATGTGTATCAGGGAATAGGATGGCAGCGGGGCCTTCATCCTATTGTTCGTAAATGTCAAGGGTTTCTGTTCAACCTTCTAGGTTTGATATAGTGGTCTCTTCTGAACATAACAGGAGCGTCATGTCAGCGGCGTTCTGTTTCTGGGGTGACTGTGTTGGGCTGTGCTACTGTTTATGGGATGTCTGTGTTGGGCTGTGCTACTGTTTCTGGGGTGTCTGCATTGGGCTGTGCTACGGTTTCTGGGGTGTTTGTGTTGGGCTGTGCTACTGTTTCTGGTGTGTCTGTGTTGGGCTGTTCTACTGTTTCTAGAGTATCTGTGTTGGGCTGTGCTACTGTTTCTGGGGTGTCTGTGTTGGGCTGTGCTACTGTTTCTGGGGTGTCTGTGTTGGGCTGTGCTACTGTTTCTGGGGTGTCTGTGTTGGGCTGTGCTTCTGTTTCTGGGGTGTTTGTGTTGGGCTGTCGTACTGTTTCCGGGGTGTCTGTGTTGGGCTGTGCTACTGTTTCTGGGGTGTCTGCATTGGGCTGTGCTACTGTTTCTGGGGTGTCTGTGTTGGGCTGTGCTACTTTTCCGAGGTGTCTGTGTTGGGCTGTGCTACTGTTTCTGGGGTGTTTGTGTTGAGCTGTGCTACTGTTTCTGGGGTGTCTGTGTTGGGCTGTTCTACTGTTTCTAGAGTATCTGTGTTGGGCTGTGCTACTGTTTTCTGGGGTGTCTGTGTTGGGCTGTGCTATTGTTTCTAGTGTGTCTGTGTTGGGCTGTGCTACTGTTTCTGGGGTGTCTGCGTTGGGCTGTGCTACTGATTCTGGTGTGTTTGTGTTGGGCTGTGCTACTGTTTCTGGTGTGTTTGTGTTGGGCTGTGCTACTGTTTCTGGGGTGTTTGTGTTGGATCCGTGATGATGGTCCGCGAAATGGTTAGTATCTTGACTCCCCTAGTAATAGCTATCAATGAAATCAGTGCCAAAGAACACCCATTTGCGTGTGAGTCGTTGGTTTGGTTGTTTGAATTTTAACGTCGCACCTAACCTTATTGGTCACACGACGACGATGACCCAAACAAACATACCCTAACAAAACCCTAATCCTAACAAAAACCTAGCCAAAACTACAAAAAAAATTGAATTTCGAATTTTGAAAATTAGGCACTACAGAGCCCAATCTGTTTGGTACTTTAATCTACCTCCTGTGCCAGACAAACATGGTATGGTAAACCATGCTGCTCTAAGCTGGAGGGCCTTGCGTGTGAGTCGAGAGATACGGTCTGTTTAAATATATTTATAGACGAAATGAAATATTGAGACGGTAATACAGATGAAATGGTCGTGTGTAAATTATACATCGTAATGTATCGTGTTTCGATAATTATAGTAACTGCCTCGTGGCGATCTAGACGTTCCTGACGACACAAATTGGTATAAATATTGTGGAATATAGGTTAGCAGACATACATATAGCTCTGTCATAAAATTAATACTCTATATGAGACGATAATTCAATTAGCTCAAGGGTATTACGTGAATCTGCAAAAGATAAAAACGCAGAGAGGCTCGCATTAATTGCGTAATACCGCCCTACTTATAGATAAAATTCGGTTAATGAATAAATCCGTGCACTGGGGTGGCTTCTTCATATCACGCATAATGTATTACAGCTATAGGAAACACTTCAGTATTCAATAGTAGATCAGATAACAAGACTATCGTTCGTGCACTGTAAAAAGAATGTGTTTTGAAACACGACTTCATGGTTTGAGAAAACCAGGTTTCGGTATTTCAAAACACTGCAGCCTGGTTTTAAAACTTGTGTGTTTCGAAACACCGATGTTTGGTTTTCCGACAACTTGACGGTTTACAAGCCACTCTGTCTGGGATTTTGAAACACTATGGTTGGGTTTGAAGACCGACGTGTTTCAAAAAACAACATCTCGCTTTCCCGCAAACTAATCGGATTCAAAATTCAGTTTTTCAAGAAACTGACGCGTACCGGTGTGCTGCAGTAGATTGTCCTGGTGACCAGTGTCCTATTTCGTATCTTTACTTCAAGATTCAAGATTTTATTGTACGAACACCAGATATGGCAGAGTACAAGAGTAAATAAAATCAGTAGAACAGTAAAATACTGAAATGCAAAACAGAAGCACATGTAATCTATATACATGAACGCGTATATCTGAACGTGAATATAGCTTTGGTAAAGAACAGTCACTAGCTATCATTTCTGTACCATTTCAGGAGTGTTGAACACACTGTATTAATTATTGTTGGACTATCACGGCATGACATTATGAAAATAAATTTATCAGCAGTTGTTAATTTCATGAAAGCCGGATATTCTCTTACCACATACTGAAATAGTACATATCGACTATCTGCAAATTTTTTGCAGGACATTACAAAATGCATTTCATCTTCAACAATATTACATTTATTACATAGCCGTTGTTCGACAGGAGTAATAGGTCTAGTATGCCTTCCGGTCTCAATTGCTAGTCTGTGGTCGCTGAGACGTAATTTTGAGAAGAACTGTCGAGCTGGAGATTGTCTACACAATGATAGGTAGGGTTCAAACTCAATATTTGATTTGAACAATCTGTAAGTTCTCAACTTACTCCTGGATCCATTTGATTGCGTATGGTCACGAAGCGATAGATCAAAACATGAATTCACATATGTATCTAATGATGTTTTAAGTGAGGAATAATGCATGTTATCTATGTCGGTTATATTTAATTTATCGCTTAGGAAATGTTTCAGTTTGTACAGCCAGCCAGTGTTCTTATCAGCTAGTAGCAATTGTTCCTGGAAGGCATGGAAAGTCAGTCTGTCGTGATATTGCCCAATGTAGTTAAGGTATTTCACGGACCTCAGAGCGACATCGTAAAAGAGAGGGTTTAGGCCCAGCTCAGCTCGAACACCCCAATTGTGCGTTCCTCTGTTGACCTGAAGCAACCTCTTATGAAATCTGTTTTGAACTTTCTCAAATGGTATGGTGTCAATGTTTTTGTACTGCAGGGCGTCAACCCCCCAGACCTCAGAGGCGTACAATAATACAGGTTTAACTAGTGTTTGGTATAAATGGCATCCTGTTTTTATGGGTACGTGTTTATCAGTTAAATTATTAATCAACGAATACGAAGCACGTGATGCTTTCCGACTCAAATGTTCCATATTTTGCCGAAAGTGTCCCGTTCTGGAAAACACAACTCCTAAATACTGGTATTCGTTTACTTGACTAATGTTAGTAGTACCAATATTCCACTTCTGGTTAGTATTTTGTGGGCCTTTTTTGAAGACAACCACTTTCGTTTTATCCATATTGACGGACATTTTGTTGTCGTCGCAATAGGCTTGAAGTTTGTCAAGGCAACTCTGCAGTCCTGCCTGCGATTCAGACAGTAACAGGAGGTCATCAGCAAAAAGGAGATGCGATATCATTTGACCATTTATGTTAATAGGCATACATCCATCATCAAAAAGTTGCATGATGTCATCGATGAAAATGCTAAAAAGTGTCGGTGACAGACAGCAACCCTGTCGGACACCCACTTCACTTCTAAAATTTGAGGATATGACATCATTAAATTTTAATCGATATGATAAGTCACTGTATAGTGTTGAAATGAGTCGAAATATTTTACCAGTAATCCCTTTCTTTTTTAATTTAGTAAATAAGAGACTTCTGTCAACGGAGTCGAATGCTTTGCGAAAATCGACGAAGCAGGAGTAGAGCGGTTTCTTAGAATGACTATATTTATCGATAGCTGTTCGCAAGGTGAATATATGGTCTGTCGAGCGATAACCGGGTCTAAACCCAGTTTGATTTGGACTTATTTGACCAGTATCTTCTATATGTTCAGAAATACGTTTGTTCAATATCTTGGTGAAAAGTTTACCTAATGCGTTGCCAATAGCAATGCCTCTGTAATTTTCAGGGTTGGATCGATCTCCTTTTTTGTGTAATGGAATAATCGTAGAAGTACGCCACTGGGTAGGAAAGTAACCAGTGTCCAAAATGATATTAAAAAGACGCACAGTGTGATCAATGGCACTAGGTAGTACACTTTTCAGCAGCTCATTACTTACTTCATCCTCACCGGGGCATTTATTATTACCTAGTTCAGCAAGAGAATTTTGAATTTCGATGGCTGTAATTGGCGTGTTTAGATTATCATATTCCGCGGATGGATTATCTGGGAGATTAGCGTTCATCGTGTTCTCTTGTGGTTTGCCTAGAAGCTGGGTAAAATGGCTAGCGATTGCTTGATTGTCAATCGGTATCCTGTCTATTTGTTTTTGCGTTCCGCCGAGTTCTTTTAAGAGTTTCCAGTAGTAAGATGCATCACGTTCTTTAGCATCTTGTAGTTTATCTATTAGGCTACTATAGTACTGTGACTTGGTTCTACGCACTAAGTTTTTGTATTCTTTTTTAGTTTTAAGATATGACATTCTATGATTGTCAGTCTGTTTATCATTATACAGTTTGTAAACACCTTTCATTTTATATTTAGCCGACTTACAGCTGCCGTTATACCATTTGTTCTTTTTAGTGGCTTTGTTAATTTTGACCTGTGTTGTTGCCTTGGCATTAAGCAATTGAATTATATCAGTAAAATCGTGTAAGCACTGATTAGCCCCAGCATCTGTAAGAGCATACGGTAGCATGATAAAGTTGTTAAGTAGATGTTTTACCTCCTCGCTTCGAAGTTCATGTTGAATTTTATCTGGACTGTTTTTGTTCCATTACTGTAGGCGAACAGTCACTGTCCCCCATATTTGCGCGAATGGCGAGGAGTGTCCTCTGCCTGGTTTAAAAGATACGAACCGGACACTCTATCCTCACGGACACTCTTAGCCTCCACACCAGTATCCTGCAAACTTGAAAAAACGGGGGGGGGGGGGGGGGGGGGGGGGGGGGGGGGGGGGGGGGGGGGGGGGGGGGGGGGTGGAGTCAAAAGATTGAAAAGGTAGACGTTATTTGTCCCTTTAAGACCAGAAGGTAAATAATATACGGTGGAATGAATCAATCAGTTAACCAATGGTTATTTTTACATGTATGCCTCTATAGGTCGGAACAAAAGGGTTAGCGCTCCCATCTCCACGGCGAAGAAAGTAAATTACTTTTTAACGACGTAGAAAACGCCGCTGTTACTTCAGTAGTTCAGGATATAGTCTATCAAAAAAAAATCTCTAACAACTAAAAATGTGTAACAAGTTTTCAGCCGCTGTGGTCAATCTGGTTGTGATTATTTTCAGAAAACAATTCTTTTTGATTAGGCACGCATTGAATATCATCGAGTACACCAAACATCAACAGCATTGAAGACGTTGATCGTATAAGGAAGATTGAGACCAAAGAGCACCACAGGCGCGGTGGAAGCAATTCAACATTGGGGGTGCCAAATCGGGGATGGGACCGAGAGGGAAATTTTGAAAATTTAGCCTCCATTTTACGCACTCTGGCGCATGTTCAGGGAAGATCTTAGGCTGAGAAAATGTTCACAATTTCCGCCTTTCTAACTCTAAAAGCAAGGTTTTCAAAACCTCATTTTCTGCTCTCCAAACATCATTTTTGGGGTACGGAAACACCGATACCATAGTTTCAAACACTTGTGTTTTAAAACTCCGCAATGTGTGTTTGAAAACGCGTCGGGTTGTTTGAAACACTATATTTGACGCACAGAAACACCGATACAAATGTTTCAAACACTGGTATTTTGAAACCCCATAACGCGGATTTGGGCGTTTATTCACCGATTCCCAAGTCTGATCTATCAAAAATGATATACTAGTACGGTAATGCTCAAACTATCCCAAGAAATTAGCACAACCGGATAATCTTCAACGAAGTGATACCGGTAATTAATTGTTTAATTTACCGTAGTTATTTTCTTGAAATTCCCAATCAAGTTTCTGGGAAGTTTGGTTTTTCGAAATACCACGTACGGCATTTCGAGATAAGGGACATAAATCTGTGGCATTATTCAAAGTGCACCTAAAAGGGATGTCGGGGCCCTATCTGCCCTGTAGGATGGGGACGTTTTGCTAAAGTACCCGATGCACAATGTTTTAGAGAATCCCCACTATCATCCGAAGACCATTGAAATACGTGTCTTCAGTGGTTTATTTAATGGAAGACTTATTTGAAGTTTTCAATAAAAGTACCTACACTAAGTAAGGATTACATTACCCTGTTATAGATATCCATGATTGGCATAATATCCAGAAAGTGATTTTCTTTTGAAAATTTATCATTCTTTCTGACTACCGATACATGCTGTTACGCTTGTTCGCCGTGTCATGTGTGCTATTCATATAGTACCAGTATTTTGAACTACCTGGTTGCAACTGGGCTGCAACGGGAAGTGGGGTTTGGAAAACCTGTGATCTGGGGAATGGAATCACTGCTTCTTGGTTCTGGAAAAACTGCAAGTCTGGTTTTCGAAAACCTGGTTGCAACTGGGCTGCAACGGGAAGTGGGGTTTGGAAAACATGTGATCTGGGGTATGGAATCACTGCTTCTTGGTTCTGGAAAAACTGCAAGTCTGGTTTTTGAAAACCTGGTTGCAACTGGGCTGCAACGGGAAGTGAGGTTTGGAAAACCCATGATGTGGGTTCTCAAAACCCCGAGACCTCTGGTTTTCAAAACACCACTATCCGTTGCAGCCCAGTTGCAACCACTTTTAGTGTTTCGAAAAACATTCCCTTTACAGTGTGATCAGATGGCCATCTTTACCTCATCCTCGCGAGCCAGTGTATCGATCGATCTGTTAGGATCGATACACTCGCTTGGTTAGTTGCCCATACCAGTTCTGGATATAAATAGAGGTTTTCCTCTAAATCACACCAATCAGTGAACGCACTAAGCGCGGAGGATGAAATGCACGAGATTGCATAATAGATCAGGGGGCCGCGATGGCCGAGTAGTCTAAGGCGCTTCGCTGGTGGCCGCTAACCGGTGTAGAGGCTAAGAATGTCCGCTGGCTAAGAACGTCCGAACTCTATCTTCTAACCCAGCTAGGACACTTTTCTCCACGTTGGGCACAACTGACCGTCCTTGGTTGCAATAGAAAATGATATGAAAAGGGACACTAATCACCAGGACATTCTTATCCATCACACCTGCATGGGTTCGTGCCCAACTGGTCCTTGCATGCATGTGTGGAAGTTTGTGGAAGTTACTTGTCGACGGGCGGTGGTTCTCTCCCAGTATATTCCGGAAATGAAACAGTTTGAATGTGACATTTGAGTGTGACATTTTGAAACTTGAGTGTGACATTAACCCGATCCCCCTCTCCCCTCATTCGAATCACCGAAAATGTCCAGGTAAACCTTCTGCGCGGACTTAGGATTTACCTTGCCTTGTGAAGATGTCCTTGCCCTGTGATACGATCCTTTAAGACATGTTGATTCAATGTTGCTGACGACATTTGTGACGCGCCTTTTTGCTGACAGCAGCCTTTCAACGGCATTGCTAACGCGTCACCTTGTTGATGACTGCATCGTCTGTGACAGGTCGCCTTTTTGCCATACGATCAGCCACGGCATTTATGACACACAGCCTTGTTGCTAACAGCTTCATCCTTGGTATTTATGACACACCACCGTGCGACTAAAATCATCCTGACACACTGTCTACTTGCTAACAGCACCATTCGTTGTTGCTGGCAGCACCATTCACGGCATTTATGGTGCACCACATTGTTTCTAACAGCATCCCTCGTGGCATTTATGGCGCACCACCTTGTTGCCAACAGCATCATTCGCGGCATGTATGACAGACCACATTGTTGCTAATAGCACCACTCACAACGTATTTCATGTAACATTAACAGTAAGTTACTGTAACTGTACATTACTGGCAACTTTGCTGCACTAAGACTACAGTAAGTTACTGTAAAATTTACAGCAGAGTGAATTATCTGAGCGAACGATCCATATACGATCGTATATCCATATATCATTTCTGATAAGGTTTCTCAGCAAAATGTTCTTCAGCAAACCGTGTCCATTTTATTGCATTAATGCGGGAAGTGTCGGTAGAGGTATTTACATCCACTAGTGCAAGTGTCCGCTAATTCCAATATGTGGGTACATGGATACTCTACCTTAGCGCAACTTGAATTTGAAATCGTATAAATTCTCGTTCAATTCTTTGTATGACATATATCAACTTCAACGGGAGTGAATGAATAATTGTCGGTCAGCTCTGTAACGCTTCCCTATCGTCAATTCTCGTACGTTGCATAAGAACGATCTAGGGCTTTTTTTTTATTTGACCGATTTTCCATTTGTCACAAATATGTTCTATCTGATTCACTAAACGATGTAGTTAATCATTTTGTGATCTCCAAGCTTCTGAAAATCAAAAAATAAAACGCTGTGAAGGATATATATTCACTATTAATGTATTTTAATTAACCCTATCTGGTCTGGGGGACTGCGGACATTACCCCCTCCTCTCTCTCTCTTTTTCGCCAAACTATTCACCGCAGTTCAATAACCAAGAGAACAGGAGAGCTGAAATTTCTGACTTTTCACGAATATTATTGGCGTCATTCTTAGACAATTTAATCCTAAGCGCAAAGGATCAGGGGAAATTTCAAAATAGCAGGCACATGTTGTCCACAGAAAATCGTGATTCCGGTCTTTCCTGTCCATTTTTCTAATTTTTCTTGCCTAAAATGGCATGAAAACGATTTATTTTGCCCAAGCTAATTATTGTCTATCGATCCAAATAATGGGCGAAAAATGGCTTCCGACAAGTTTACTTTATTTTGACGTCATCTTGGTGGCTATCTTTTGAATTGGGTGAGGATGGGGTGGCGAAGTGTATTCAAGATGGTGGAGGTATTCCAACATCAATATGTTAACGACCTAAGTATTCAAGCGATAAACTGCAACACACTGTCAGAAAGATTAAGACAATTTGGCCCAATATTTATTGACTTTACGGATCTCAAATTCGATTTATGCCCAAAGTTTTTGAGTCCTTTTGACTGGTAAAAATCGAACTTGACCCAAAATTTCTGGGTCCGTCACGTCTATACCCAAACATATTGGGTCAAATTGACTCAACCTTTCTGACAGTTGTGGTAACAAAGAACGGTAATCTTAAAGTTCGATTGATTTATGATATTATGCAAGTTCACGGAGACTTGTTCAGTTCCGTGGGCGGATCTTCTGAGACTTTAATGACTGACGAAATTCGTATCCTGTGTGTCCAAAAAACTCTCGCACTATCTTATTTCCTGGTTTAACAGATATTCCCAGGAAACGGATAGAGAAAAAAGGTAACATCCATGTTGGTTTCATAAGAGCGCAAGAATATTTACACCACGACAACCCCGGCATATGTCTGGCCTATCGAAGCTGTATGTTTTCACACTTATTATTGCGACATAATTAATGCAGAGCCATGTCTGACTTACATCAGAAGATATCTGGTTTGCTATCATTAGTGTTAATGGGCAGTTAATGAGTTAGCACCAACACAGCATATGGCCGCCAGCAAGTAAGGTGAATAGCTGTGAATATGCTTTAGGCCATATTACCGGGATTCTTGAAGTAAACATATTTTGGAAGATGTGATCCACATCGAATACGTCAACTCCGAGAAGTTTTCACCTACTTATACCTGAACTATTGCATTAAAGGGAGTAGATCAGGTTTAAGTCCATGCGCCGATGAAGCTATAACATGGCGATTTTTGGAATTGTTTAGAACAGGTTGAATTTTCTAACGATAGTATGCAGAAATCTCGGTCCATCATCACGCTGTTTTATTTGGATTTCGTTATACATTTCTTTGTTCATTATAGATACCATTACAAGTATTTTGAAGTAATCAGCAAAAAGGAGAGTGAAGAGCGATATTATGAGAGAGAATCGAGTGGAGGATATTTTTTATATATTTTTGTCATTTAGGTTATTCTGGTAAATTTATGCTGTTCATCGCATTTTTAAATCGCGTGGTTGATTCTTTGTCTTTGTACCCCTCTCGTGCACACAAAGCTGTCCAAAATAGAACTGATAGAACTGTGGGGAGTTCCGGAAATCTGGGCATGTAACAGCGCCTGGATTGAGTATCAGGGTACAGGATGTCAGACTACATGTACGTTCTGTTTTGCGTGAAAGATTCCGGGTAGTTCGTTTGCCTATGGGTATAGGATCTGTGTCGGTATCTTTCTGGATTGGTATTCTTCTGTCTGGACGTTCTCTTTCCTGGATCATTGTCAATTTGGGGAGTTGTCTCAGTCTTTTCCGTCATTCGTAGTCTGCGTTTGGTCTATTATCGTGAATAATGTACGAAATAAAAACCCAGTGTATTTCGGCAAATCATCGTAGGTTCGTGCATCTAGAACAGCGTGATTGAAACATATGCAATATACCGAATGCAGAAATTTCGGCTGCCAACATCCTCGAACCCAACTGCATGACGAATCCGATGATAGCCGTGATGACGGTTTAGAATTTAGTTGTTTCGTAGAGCGGGTGGGGTAAAGAAGACGGGGTATTAGTTAGTATGGTCTGGTCATCCTTCACGGGTGTTCCTATGTTAAATTAAACTTTGTGCGACAGTGATATCACTTCCTCATCACAAATATAACGTGGTAAAACTTAATTATTCTAACCTGGGAGGTCTGGCTATATGTAACATGTGGGGAAGCGCTCGGGCTGGAGGGGAGATAGCGTTATGTATACATTATGCTCGTAAATTTGGACATATCGCTATAGATATTGTAAAGACCGTCATGTAATATATGCATACGTCTGAGTGTGTGAGCCGTAATGATATAGAATCACCAGATGTGTGACTGCGCCCCAAGCACATGTTTTAGACGTGTAATACATAAGTAATAAAAAGCAGGTGACAAGATTGATGTGATGAAGAAATTGTAACGGTTTTCCCATGCAAATCTTCTCTCTCTCCGGTTATGTTTACACGCAATAAATACATAACCCGTCTCGTCTTTGATGAGTAACTAAGGGGTCATCCCAAAATACCCGAAATGCTAGACACTGGATGAGGTGGTAATGGATAAACCTGGCCAGGGGAAACGATTAAAAGAATTCTTTTTATAACAGATTTAGTATATCTTTGATCAAACGTTTTACTTGCTTTGTCTATATTAATATATAGATAAATTCATGAATTTATTTATAACTTAGATAGGCATATATTGTTTCAAGCGATGATGATGGATTTTCAACTTCAGAGTAGGCTTACACTCTGCGAAAAAAGGTTCAGAAATGGTTCTTTGTGAGTATAATTCGAGAACATCTGGTTTATGAACTGCTGTATATAGATCGTTCTTTCCCCAGCTCAAAGGGGTTCATGTCATCGGAGGAAGGAATTTTCGATCAAGTGCGCCCTGTTTGGACGGCTTTTTTGTTTCATAATATGTGTTGTCCTCCATCACCTTGCCGCGGCATCAGTACGACAATGGAAATGTCGTTTGCTTTTCTGTTAATCAACGGGCTGTCAGTAATCGTCCCATTTTGACTTACACATGTTATTTTTGATATTCTGCTTCAATTTACAGTGTTTCTCGTCGATCGTATGTTGGATAATCGCGGATAGTCTGGCTTAATGGTCTTTCCTCAAACGTCTGTGTATAAATGTTGTTATATGCTTTATATAATAGTTGGGTATGCGTATATACATTCACTAACCGTGGCACCCCTGGACAATTTTTTTTGCCACGCATATTTTCATTTAATACCTTATAATTGCGCCAAAATGTGAAGACAATATAAACATGTCATGTTGGTTATCAAATTGAAGCTTCTGACATACGAAATGCTAAAATGCACGTAAAAATTGAATATTTATATCATGCGAGGTGATTTTATAGTATTTGACCATGGGTCAAACAGTCTCAATATAACGAGTCACCATTACATTTAATAGGGAGAACTTCATGACCGTTACAATAAAAGCTGACAACAATGCCGCATATTGCGATTGACATACTATATCAATCGTTAAGACCACTTTGCAAATTCATCTGGTGAAGAAATACCTAATCTTGAAACGCATTTTATCCGGATCTGGTCTTCATCCGTGTGATTCGGCAGTCAATTTGTCCGTTCCTTGACCACCTTGTAAACAGGTTGATGAACACCTAAAAATAAATCATGTGAGATAGGGGTCTGAAACTTACCATACTATACCCTTGGGTTGAGTTCTACCAGTAGATGTAAACAAATTCAAGATGGCGGCATTGATGACGTCACATTTTCAAAACAGGGATTTTTTGGTCAATTTCCTGGTCAGATTTTGTTTTCTTCGCACCAAACTGCATGATAAATTAGAGAATAATAATCTGATGTGAAATAATAATCTGAATTTTCCTCACAGAAAAGGAGGAATTTTGAAGAATAGGACGAAATCCTCACTTTTCTGGTAGCTCACATGGCCGCCATTTTGAATTTACCTATGCTTCTCTGCTCGGGAGTTATGCATAAAGGCTAAAAAATGACCCCAATATGATAAACTAAAGTCAAAGAATGTCAGCTCTCAATTTTTAATCGTTCTGGAGAAACACACTGCCGGAAGCTCAATTCGATCAAATATGGGCATATTCGGGAATATCATGGGGTCTCCAAGGCTGTTTGAAAAGCCTGGTAATAAATGGCTGGTCTTCGTCGTGGTGAATTCTTCTCTCGTGACTCGGCTTTGTGATAGGAACCATGACAAGGGGTGGTGGGAACTGTTATAACACCATTAATTCTGATACAAGATCTCCATTGTGTTTATATGAACAGGCTCTATCAAAGTGTGGTTGAACATAATCCACAATGTACCGGTCACGTTTGATATGAAGGCAAATATGGATTTAATACGTTCACTCCGAAAATTAGACAGATGAAAACGATTCTTTCTTTCCAAAATGCATCGAAAACAGTAACATGGAGTAAATGATTAAGTGTATTTATTTCACATATAGGAAGTTATGAGCCAAATGGCCGTAAGAACGTAAACGGCCCACGGCTGACCCATGAACATTTAATGTTGACTTGACGACGTGACTTTCACATGTTTGTTTTTTTTGTTTTTTTTTTGTGCTTTTGGTATACGCTTGATTGCATGCGATAAATAGTGTATTTGCATATTGCATAGAAATCTATTTGATTTATGAGTTCTAAACGCAGTCGGGTCGTGGGAATTTCCCCCACCCCCTCGGTGTATAGGCCTACACGATCACCACTTAATAATCCCGAAGTGAGTCATTAGCAAAAAGCAGTGTAACTGCGCAATTAAATGGCGTCGCTTTCCGGGTTCCTTTTGATGCATGTTTTACACTTGTTGACTTAAATCCATGCATATTATCATTGCATAAACATGGCAGTGACTCATGAACTTATACCCGAGTTTACTGGTTGTCTTCCTTGTCGACATATGAACGGTTTGACTAAAATTAATCCATAAAACGGCCTTTATCTCTGACAAATATGCAGCTTGCTTCATTCCAGGGAAGTTTTTGCTTACTGAATGAGATTCGGTGGATAAACACCCACTCGATGAATAATTCGAAAATTTCGACTATAGCAAATTTTGGTCAATCATGAATCGATTTATGTCCGACTGAGCATCGCAATTTTTTCGGGACTGATATTTGTAAACTTCGAGAGAAATCTGATTTTGTAGGATTCGGACTGCAAAAAAATTGCTTTACCGTCACACAAAGGAGTTTTATAGACTGTATGCACGTCTGTATAGAGTATAGAGTATTTTTAAGGAGTTATTTTTCTGTGTAGCGACAATCACATACAGCGACAATCACAATTTTACCACAATAGGTATTCAATCTAATTAAAATTAAATCCTATCTGCTCCCCATTTCGATATGTCGCTTGTAGCGACATGTACGATTGGGGATCCACTGTCAGAATAAATCTGTAACACTTATTGAACGCGTAAAAGCGTTCATCCCTGGCTAATTTTAGCGGTTACTGGAATAAGTTGAAATAATGATGTGGAATTAATCAACTGGTCCATTTTGAACAATAATGAAAAGAAAAAGGTACCAAAAATTCCACAACGCTAAGTATCTCAACAATCGAAATATGGGGTTGGACGGCATTGAACACTAACGTTCATATTGATGTCCAAATCAGGACACCATATCGTGTTAAAAACTGAACACTTAACGTTCATATCCGAACACTAGAGAACAGGTATGAACACGCGTGTTCAGAAATGATCATCATGTTTGAACACCAATGTTCACAAATGAACACATATTCTGTAACACTTTTGGAACACTAGCGTCCGCATGAACATGTAAAAGTGTTCTATTATGCGTAAAAGTGTTCAAAAGTGCACACTTCAGAATGAACACTAATTTTTCAGAGTTCCAATATTCAGCACTCGGCGATATTGTGGACAACCTATTTCGTTGTGTTTATTGAGGATGATCTATTTGATGAGCTTGATAACACTTCAGTGACATATTTTAAGTAAATCTCTTTGCATACTAGTTTTCGTACTTGAACACTTTTACATGTTTGAAAGGTGTTACAAACTAGTGTGCAATTCAGTGTTCAGGATTTGCACACTTTTATTGACAGTGATCGATAGGATATTAATTTAAGATTGATAGGTATTTCGATAATCGATCTGACCTGCATGCATATGGTGTTTACATTTCTCTCCAATATTTTTTTGCATGACGCTTTGTTGCTTGCTTCATCAACTTAATTGCCGTTACCCATATCTGAATCACAATATCCGATACATCCTATATATGCCTATAGTAGCACGAAACTATACCTCTCCTGATATGTAGAATTTGTTATATATACTGTGAATAACTCCTACTATGCAGTATAGACGAAAATTAAATTTGTTTTTCCTGATGTCTTCAATTATTTCAGTATGTTTCATACTGCTTTTCCCAGGGAAACTTGTTTTGTTTTTCTTTAATGTTAAAAAATCACTATTTTCCAAACATATATAGCCGCATGTTGCATTGCGTTAACATCAACTTATTCCTATTAAAAATTCAGGCCGGTATTTAGTAAGTTTTTGTCATTGAATAGAAACGGTTCATTCTCAAGGCTCTATTGAAAACCATCACCTTCACGTTCCGTTATTTCCCTTGATCTACTGAATGGATAAATTCTTCAAACCGGAAAGGCACGTTGTGTCCTAGATAACCAATCAAAATAGGAGCTGTAATATAGAAGCTGTTTAGCGAGGTTTTTCGTGAACTCCAAATATGGCAATTGTATATACTTTTCAAACGGAAAAATGCTTATCTACTAAAAATAGCCAATCAATTTGAATTTTGATGATGTCATAGCGGGTCACTTCTGTTTTGAGTCTCCGAATATGGGCGGCAAAATATTTATATATCTATGACATCACCAAACGGTATATTCTGAAGAGAAACCGAGTCACATTTGGTCAAGGCGAGCACGTGTGCTGTTCAAATTGTGTGTATTAACCCTATCAGACCTGGGGAGGGAGTGAAACTTGAGGAGGGGGCACCATCAAACTTTCAACCCTATCTTCAGAACGACAACAACTTGAGAGCTGACACTCCCTTTATCATGTTAGGGTCATTTTGAGCCTATTTGCATAACCCCCGAAGCAGGGGATAATGTGTAAATTCAACATGGCGACCATCGTCATTTTTTTTCTTCAAATTAATGCTTTCTGCGAGGAAAAGTGGGCAAAAGCTAGTTTTTATACTAATTATTTACAGATTATTATTTACTAATTCATTATGCAGTTTGTGCGAAGAAATAAAAAACAAAACTGGCCGAAAAATCGTCCAAAAATGCGGAAATGCCGCCCCCTGGACAGATCCCCAGTCGGCCAGGGGTCAGGCCAGGTAGGTTTAAGATGTGAGAAGAAAGAACCACAGTGGAACTACAATGTTAAAGAGGTATCCCCAGGAACATATCGCATATTTTTAGCATAATTAACACCCGAGGCTAAGCTTGATACACGCTTAAAACTAAAGTGTTGTAAAGTGTTGAAATAACACTTTAAGTGTGTCCACAGGCACTGCACTTTAAAGTTCTGTCCCTGTGGACACACTTAAAGGGTTATTGCAACACTTTACGAGTAGGTTTCGACACTTAGTTTTAAGCGTGTATGCTCGAATAAATGTTCACATCATGTCTATTCATATAAAAAATTCAGTTTATTACTGGAAAAGTTTTCCATATTTTATCTTATTCCGCTCCGTTCACGGACCCGTGCAGTCGTAAGTTTATGTGACAGCTTCTCTTTTTCGTCTTATATCGAAACGTGTGGCACTTGGACGAAACCTGAATTATCTTTACTATAAACTGTCACACAGGTGTTAATTCACTGTCATATTCGCGCACAAATTCACACACATCTCGCTTGATTAGCTTCAATAGTTCTTAGGTGTTTAATGACTGTGAAATGTGACCCCGTTTTGATACACGTCTTTTGATGTTGTCCTTATATTTATGCAGATATACGATTTCTATCTCTAAGTATCAAGACCGTTAGTGCATAAGCATGATCTATTGCCTGCTGCGGTTTGACATGATATATTACAAAACTGATGTAATGAGCTGCACATATATATATTCAAATAAAATATTCGTTTCAACTATTGAACCCATGCAATTATTTTTTAACTTATTACTCGAATGATTTATATGACATGTATATAGGGATAACGAAGAAGAACACCTGCGTGTATACATGGTGTACTTCGTCATATTTCTGAACAAAAACAAATCTTAACTTTGATGTTTTATTTCGCTTGTATTACGCATCTACAAAGGCAATTTAAAAAAAAACATCCATTTCCTGTGACAGTAACTTATGCTCTAACAAAGACCTTGTAAACTTTGATTTATGCGTGCATTGTCGGAGTTAGATTTTATATGAGAACATCATTGCATTTCCTGTGGGGTCATTCCTGTCCGCATTACATTACATATATAGGGTCAACTTCCCGACATCCTCTCGATGGGGGCCACAAAGGGGTAAATTAAAAAAAACCTATTTCCTAGTGTTCATTTCGTGAGCATATCCTAAATTTTGGCCATCTTGGAGTAACCCCAATTTAATAACGGACACATGGCGAACACTGCTGAAATACAGTGTGCATGCCCTGAATCTTGAATTGAACACAATTTAAACACCTTTTGAACATAAAAGTGTTCACAGTCAAAAAAAAAAAGAAGATATTTTTTTAATTTTCTTAAATAAGAAGAACAATGTATTGACTTTATAACAGACTAAATCAGTATAGATGAAAAAGCAAGAATCTTTGCATGAAAGCGATTGGTTCAAAGAACTCTTCTGTTGCATTTTAATATTAAAGTGAAACTCAACTGGAAAACGAAAACTTCTGGAAGATAGATATATTGTTTCATAGAAATCTTCTGTTGCATTTTAATATCAAAGGAAAGTCAACTGGAAAATGAAAACTTCTGGAGGATAGATATATTGTTTCCATATTTTATTCTGAAAATTTTAAAATTTATTTCAACAAAATATTCCTACTAGTTGCTGAGATATTTTACTTCAACGAATTTATGTGTCTGGTACAAATATGTTATGCAAATGAGCTTTGATGATGTCACAAAGTGAACTAGAGATAATTAGATAGACAAATAATGGTATATTTTCTTTTCCAAGATATATAGGATTCTGATTCTTTTACATTTCATTAACATTGTGTTTACAGGTTATTAGATATTACTTTTGTCACTTGGTTACCAATAGTTTCAGAAATATGGTTACCATAGCAACCGGTAACTAAGCTCTTTATCGAGAACTTTGATGGTTAGATTGATTTTTGTTAATGAATATGAATAGCATAGGTCATTGTTACTGCTTATTCAGTGATTAAGATTTCATAACCTGCAAAAATTTCGAAACAATACCCTTAGTAATTGGTTGATATGGTAACCGTATTTCTAAAAATAATCAGATTTTTTTTTCAAAAACAAAGTCATATAGTTTGCATAATGCTATAAATACTCCATAATATCAATTCCAGAGACATCAGACCTCTATAGATCTGTGAATATACCAGCATAAAGTTAGCTCATTATCATGAGTTCACTTGGTGACGTCACAAAATCTCATTTGCATAAATGCCATGAATATCAGATTTATGCTTCAAAGTCCAATATCTCCGCAACCGTTTTGGTATTTACATGCCGTAAACGTCATCTTACTCAGAATTGTGAGAACTTTCTTCTCTTAAAACTGACCCTTTACCGTTAGGGTTCTCCTTTAAAGATTTGCTTATTTTTCCAAATTCAACAGAAAATGTTTATCTCTCTCATCCACGAAAACTTTTCGTGGAAGCCACAGAATATTCTTATAGGGGATTTTCAAAGAAAAATATTCTTATCTTTTCTTAGTTCGTAACTCCTGCAGGAATCAATTATTTTTCTTACGTAAGAAATTATTTCTCGAGCAAGAGTAACTAACTAAGAAAACTTAAGAATACTTTTCTTTGAAAATCTCTTTTAAGAGTATTTATCTTGTGTGCTTCCCAAGAAAAGTTTTCTTGTGTGAGAGGAATATCAAGTCTTTTTGTGTGAAAAGATTTCAAGTGTGAAAAGATATTTATTTTAAAATATGTCAGTGAAATATTTTCAAGCTCAACATTCATAACGTCTTGAATAAAAACAATGAAATAATTGTCCAAACCTCCCTGTGTTGAATATTCGAACTATATGGAAAATTTGTGTTCAATCTGAAGTGTGTATAATTGAACACTTTTGATTACCAACTCTGACTGTGGGAGAATGCCAATGCAAGACCACCTGGCACTTTAGCCACTGATGTTCAGCGTAGCATATCAATTGTTAGACCCATATTACGGGAAAGACGACTTTCTTGGTCTTACATTTCAGTTTTCAAAATGATTTAACTGGAGTATTTCATCTCGTCTTTTTTCAGTTGATGAAGGATCAAATGGAAATAAAGGAACGACCCAAACGTGATCTACCCACTCCGTTACGGCCCCCGCCCGTCACGCCCATTGAGAAATATATCAAAGTCGACCCTTCGCCAAAACCCGTACCGGTCACAACCGCTAAAATGATTGGATGGCGATCAGGCGAGCGGGGCCTCGCTTTGGAACGATATGGAAAATACGCCAATCCGAAAGGAGCACTTATTAAACAGTTCAATTGGCCAACGGAAGCGGTTGAATGAACCGGAAAAGCTCACCAGGCCATCCATTGTGAAGGCACGAACAGCGAGGAGGAGAGATCCGACAATCTTCAAGCATTATGGACTTCCAGAGGGGTAATCAATCATTGCTGAACCAGGAACACTATATGATTGTGACTTTACACTTATATTTATACACATTTTGGTATATCACAACTATCATTATATATATTTCATATAATACTCGCATGATAATGAATGAGCTTCAACCAAAGGTGTTGATTTATCTTGGTTCAATTCATTTGAGAGTGTATACGATTGATAACAATAAAAAAAAACAGTTATTTGCAAACATATATTGTCTTCCATTGTATGGTCAGATCGAAAGGAGAAAGTTTCCCTAAAACGATTCATCTTCTAGATCAGATACTTTGTGTTTTCAAGATCTAATTTGCTGTGCTCGTATGAAGATGTATTGGTTGCCATACTTGTGAGTAATTTGACTCTCAAAACCGGAACTGTCAGTCGAATGTCATCAAGATCTTCACAGTAAAGCCTTTCACAGATCTCCACAGTAAAGCCTTTCACAGATCTTCACAGTATAAAGCCTTTCACAGATCTCCACAGTATAAAACCTTTCACAGATCTCCACAGTAAAGCCGTTCACAGATCTTCACAGTAAAGCCTTTCACAGATCTTCACAGTATAAATCCTTGCTCTAGCCGTAATTTGATGTGAATATCTGGAAATATATAATATATTCATATAATCGAGTCTGTTATTCGTTCTGCATCTCAGGGTCAAGTTTGTGATACATATATATTTATACTGTATTGTATTGGTTCGCGTATTCTTGTTATAATTGTTTTGCCATATGTATGTGTGATAGCAGTTCCCCTCGCCACAGAACAGCGACTGTGTATTGTTGCAAATCCTATCCGAAACGGTTCTGTAAATTTCTCCGATGCAGATACATATATTACGCTCATGTACTTCGTGCACGACGTATGTCCCTTGCTCTCCTTGTTCGACAAGAATAGTAAGGGACTAAGGACCGACGCCGACTGAATGAACGTAGATAATAGAGATAACATTGGAAGCAATACCGAAACAAATTGTCAAAATACGAAAAGTTCAAAAAGGTTTGGATTCAATTTAGTCGTATTGAATCTGCATATAATTGTGTATATGCGCATAATAGTTTTCGCACTAACTCGTCGGCAAAACTTGTCCTTTTTATATCATCATTATTTCAGTATAATTTGTCCGTCAGTAATATTAAGATGTAATATATCGTGTTTTCCAAGTGATACATATTGGGTACTTATTACGTCATTCTAAACCTGTACATGGTCATCAAAGTTCACTTATAATTATTTTTTAACAATAACCAATATTTTCAATTGAACTGCTGTATTTTGTAGTCTCCTTATACACACACAAATACTATTTTTGTTCCTTGAACGCATGTCATGCGTCCGTGTTTGTTTTTTTTTTAACTATAAGATTAGCCTGTTGTTCCCCGCGAAAAATTGTACATGCTAATAGATATTCAATAATTTATGAATGAGACCTTTCAAATGATATGTTCTACAGCTTTTCTGGGGTTTTTTTATCATGCAGGAAGACATTTAAAATTCTTGTGGTATAGAATCATTTGCATTATATGTATATTTTTTTTCAAGATTTGAATATAAAGATATTCATATTGTGCTGTTATACTAATATCAGCTTAAACAATGAGTTATCGGGATCGCTTTCCATGGAGGTCGGCAGACAACAAGACTAAACGTTCTGTTTGTATTTCACTCTCATCTATCTAACTCGGGTCATTTGCGTGATTGTGTATGCATGGTCGGCTCTGATTTGATCGGCTTATATCACAAGACACATAAAGACCGGATATGAAGGCGTCACTGACTCACACAGCACTTGTCTTAATATATAAAAAAAAGTTCAGCGATGTAAATGAGGCCACTAAGATCATTTGGTCTTTCAGATTTTTATTTTTCGTTCAGCTGCACTTTTGCAGTACAGTACACTTTCATATATAATCCCCACTAAAATACTCCACGAATTATTCAAACTCTACATGAAGACAAACGTTTGACCACGAATCTGTGGTTCGATGTCTAAAGGATATAGGGTCTGGGTCATTTTCGCCAATGAATTCATGAGCTGCTTGAAAACTCGTTTACCGACGAATTCACTGGTATCTTTAAACGCCTTGTTGTCGAAGATCTTATAAGTTCGTTCTCTATGCAGCGAAATTGTCGGGTGCTTCCGAACATGATTGCCACTGAACTCATCTCATTTAAATTTTATTGTAAACGAATCCTGCACTCCGTACATAATGGTAGTATCCTTGTTTAAATAAAAATCGGACCATTCCATCGTGTTATTGTAAACGATCTCCTCAGTTCCTTCTTATTGCGACACTATCTCGGACTCGATTGTCAACAAATTCATCAGTTCAATTTTGAACTCAATTAACAACGAATCCAGGGTTCCCTTACATGACTGTAGTGTCATAAAAATAAGTTCGTCTAAAGTGTCTCTATGGTTAATGTCAACGAAGCTCTCGTTTTCTTCTTGGACGACTCCAATAGATATACTTTCGAGCTTGATTGTCAAGGAGATCGTTTGTGTCATGCAGTTCCTTTCAAAATGACGGAGAGCGATTTCCAACTCGATCGCAGCGAGTGGGACTATTCCTTCCGAATTCATCAGTCACTTCAAATGATAGCAGAAGCCACCATTATTTTCTAGAAGTGTAACTTCTTGTTACTTTTGAATGTTTACAGCAAATTCAAGATAATTATGATGACGTTTTATTCTTCTTCTATCCTATGATGAAATGCACATCCATGACAATTTAAACGGCAGGTGGCAATCGTAATACGTTTCAATTACCCGGCCATCTCATTCATGTAACACGACACCAATGTAATCAGCAATGCGAGATCCCTGGACTGACAGTCGATCTTGTAAGCCTTTGATTTGGTGCGTCGTGTTACATTGGACTTCACGCATTGAAGCGCCTGCACGGCGTTGTCGTGTTATGTAAGCGAGAGGGATGAAATATAATCAGGTTAAGGCATGTTACTCTGCCGCCTCTCTCATATAATCCGACATTCAATCAATTGCCAACGTGATGTCCCTGGACGGCACTGCGCGAAGAGCATGTCCTTTGGCGAAGCCCGCGCCCTGAAATTTATTAACTTTCCCACACTAACCGTGAGTAAAATAACAATTTAGCACGCCTATGAAAACATTATTTCTATTCCATTGCACTACTCAAATTGATTATCAACAAAGATTACAATGAAAGGTTGAAAACATATTTGAACTTTGACAACCTTCCTCCCCTTTTCTGAAAAAAAAAACTCGTCCACTGATGTTGGTACGATGCTCCCATCTCTGTGGAAGAGTTTATGTGGTCTCTCAAATGGTGAGTGATTTTTTCAGCCGAGTCAGCTGTTGGGAAATTACGTGAATCATGCCTATTTGTGTTGCTTTGTTAATCAATTTCCCGATGGAAACAACAGTTGAACTTGAGAAGGATATTTCATCTTGTAATTTATTTGTTTGTTTTATTCGATTGTTACTTGTATGAAAGCAGACCCTTTCCTCATCCGACTTGTGAAATGGGATGTCCTAATGAACACCTGAGCATCCATTCATCTCTTTGGCAAGTGTCAATTATCCTGAAATCTAACATCACTTACATAACACGACGTTGATTTGTCAAGGTATACAGTAAAGGTGCTGCGAGGCGTGAAGTCCCGTAATCACTAAATTAAAGGCTCACATGATCGGCTGTCAGTGCAGGAATCTCGCGTTAGCAATTGAATTGGTGTCGTGTTACATGCGAGAGGTGCAAGGTTATATTTAATGCTACGTTGATCCCCACCTATCAGTTAATTGTCATGGATGCACATTGCATCATGGGATGGAAGAGGAATGCAACGACATCAGGTGGTCTCGGGTGCTACAAAACAAATCCCTAGGAATTCCCCTTCACACTGCACGGAGGACATTTTCTTTGGAAAATGTACGATCATCAGGGACACATTGATCACCGAATATGAGGGATTGTTTTCGTTATTGTATTGTTCAGCTACATCGGTACTAGGTTTACCTACGGTATCGGCCGTGTAGTGCATGAGTATATATATAGACCTGATACCTGATGACGTTTTGTCCCACTTTTATCCCGTGATGCACTGCACGTCCATTACAATTGACAGGTGGGGTCATAATAATGCTATTTAATTATTCTGTCACATCTTTCATGTAACACGACATCAATTCATTTGATCCCTGGACGCATTTAATTTGGTGCGTCGAGTTACATACAGGTCTTCGCGCATTGCGACACATGTACTCTGTGTGAACAAATTAATATCATGTTATACTAACGATGCTGATTTCAGGATAATTGACACTTGCCATATAGATGAATGGACACACACTTCATCATGTGATTGTAAGAGCGATATAATGTCATCAGGATTAGGTCTATTGAACGCCCAGAAATATTTCCTTGAATTTGAGGACTCATTCCCTCGTTTATCAATCATTGACATATTTTCTTAGGTAATATCAGAGTATATGCCTTAGGGTACACTCCATTATAAAAAGGAAAGCTTCCATTGGGGATGGTAATATTAAATCAAAAATCCCTTATTACCTGTACTTACGAAGAATGTATTCCCGTAAAAGTAAATATATAAAGCAGTAACTAGGTAAATGCTCGAATTTGATGAATGTAGAAATAGTTTGCATGCTACATACTTAATGTACTATAAATTATAATCTTTATGTATGTATAATTCCTTGATATCAACATGGGATTTATTTTTTCTCCTCTTTTTACGATGTGTTTCTGTCATCGGACCAGATAATCTGTTCGCTTAAGAACATTTCGTGGAGGCGAAAGTAATTTACGTAATCTCTTTATTACATAATAATTCATCTACAAATCTCCTATAATTCGATCTAACTGCTCTCATCCGTTGATGATTTAATCGTTCGTATACCGGTAACTGATAAGTCATTTTAATTAACTGATATAACAAGAGACACAATCATTCATTCATTATTGGCCACAAGCCTGATATAGTTGACTTATACAGGATTGGATAGACGTACATACGTGTTGATTTAGTAATACAATTGGGCTAGTTTATTAGCATCAACCATATCTCTAATCTTTCAATCGTAATTAACAGAATATCCTAATTAGCTCTGATTTATATGCTGTACTTTCAAAGACACATTCTTATGCTTTAATTCTTCGACTCTGTTTTACTAATTAGGTCTCGACTGCCTGTCATTGCATGGTTTTGCCATATGAGACGTAAAGTTATGAGCTGGTTATTGCAGATATTTGTACACGTTTTACCAGAACAGTATTCAGTATTGCTTGAAATAAGCCTAAGGCGCTCGCAAACTGATGGTTTATAGATCGGTCGATACTTCATGTAGGGCCTATTGTCTGGGTCTTTGTGTCGTTGAAAAGGTACATGTCTAGACACATTGTTGTCCCCAGACTTGGCTATTGTATGCATTGTCTCGTGATACTTACATATATATATAGATCATATATTCAGGAAGAAAATAAAGAAATGAAACACTACAGGTATGTAGTATATACACCAGGTATACATGCCTATATACTCATACTATAGGGTATAGGCATGTATACCCGGTGTATACATACCGCTGTAAAAGGGAAGAATATCCGCTTGGAAAAAATGACCGCGTGTAATTTAATAACGTAGCTAAGACATTTTTTCCTGATTTGCAACTCCGGTAAGACATATTGTCTCAGAGAGGAACGTATGAACAGCGACATTGTTTTCTGCGACATTCTCTCCCGTCACGCCGGTGTCAAGTGAATGTATATGTCCGGAAACAATTTTCCGTTTAAAATGTTTCTCTTTAGAAAAATGTGTCCTATACCCGAGTTGCAAATCATGGATAAATGTCTTAGCTGTGTTTTATCTCTTTATTATTTTTCCAGAATATGTGATTAATAAATCATTTATCAGTATACGCGTGCCTTAGGTATGAGCTTATTGTTGATCAGTATTACACACATTTACCCGATGTCAACTACTGTATTTTTGAACAATAAATTGTTTTCACTATAGCTTGACTATACCGGTCACTGTGAATAAAAGTACTTCATCATGGAACTGTTTAATTTGTTTATATTAATTACTACCTATCATATTTGAATTTAAAATGCACGTTTAAACTTTGCGCAAAAATCTGTATCGCTAAGTGCCGAAGTCCATCCACCCGTCCATGTTCCCAGCGAAAGTTGCCTATTGGGTAAAACTCCACCAATAGCTGAGTTCGAGCAATGATGAGTTTTGAAACTGACCAAAAGGAACCAGACACACTCTCTTGCTGTGCAGCTTAGCTTACTAATCGAAACGTCCTGAAAAGTAGTAATGCTGCCCTTATGGAAAGAATAGTCATTCATGAACATATAATTATAACATTTATAAATGTAACCTGACTTCCGGTATACGCGAATGTAGGTAATATAAGTAGAAGAACTATGGCAACTAATTTAAATATTGCTATAATGATTGTCACATGACAACTAGTTACTCCTCCCGTATGACGTATGTGCTGGGGTGTGCACGTGTGACTTGATTATTCATTCGCTGTATGTATCTGTCAGCATGTCACAGAAATAACGGGTTAGAGAGAACTACCTCTCTAAAATAGATGTAAAAATACATGTCGAACTAAGAGATTACCACCATTGCCGACCATGGACAATTATATCCACATCGGATCGACGGTATTATAAAAACAAATTGTTTATCTAATTTGCATAATATTAGACGATCCTTTTGTTCTCTATTAAGAATTATATTTTGCACATTTTCGTTGGAGAATCACTAAGCTAAGTCACGTGAATATTTTGGAGTGTTATGATGAATAAATCAGAAGTTAATAAGTATATTTTTATTTTTGCTTCCATTCTCTGTAACCTGATAAAGTATACTAGGACGAGGAGGTGGTACAGGAGAGGGTCAGACAGCATACCTCTGATCACATAAGAATGATCCTCCTTGAATGAGACGGAGTGTCACTATGTCTTCCGTGACATTTCCGTTTAACGAAACACTTACTTCTCGTTCTTGCAGATTTTATGACACGAACGACATGTTATTAACTGCGACCCGCACTTACTAACTGAGGGTCGCAGTTAGTAAGTGCGGGTCGCAGTTAATAAGTGCGGGCCTCAGTTAATAAGTGAGAGTCGCAGTTAATAACTGAGGGTCGCAGTTAATAATTGCATATGCGGGTCGCACTTAATAACTGGGGGTCGCAGTTAATAAGTGCGGATCGGAGCATGCCCCTTTTACGGCTCCGTAATAAAGGGTCAGCGAAATCAGTCGACCGCTTTTCTCAATTAAACTGTTACAAGCTTAGTTTTGTACCTAGAATCCTTGAGCGCACAGTTTTGCACGAGACAGGCGTACATATATTTTGAAAACAAATGCTTTTTGGGGAATGCGAATTATTTTTCAATTGTTTTGGAATTGTCGGCTCTGCGAGAGCTCTATCAATCGAATGACTGGCGCACATCTATATGAATCTTCATGTTCCTTTTCAAATGGTATAAATATTTATAGCAACTGGATATATGTAAATTTAAGTTAAATAAAGATGTAGAAAACGGTCAACATTTATCAAACGATGACGTCAGAACACCATAATATTCAAATGCGTATCACTGACGAGTGGAAACTAGATTTCTGTAATAAATATCCCTGTAGAGTTTAGATTGTGAGTGTTCATTGAATACCATGAACACATGACGCTAAAAACACCCTTAGTCCAAGGTAGAATTTCTATTTGAATAACATACTATATATTATTCTAACGAGTGTGGGATTGGATTTCCAAGTCGATAATGTCAATACAAACGATAGACCCGATATTCAGTAGTCAGCTCTTGCCTTAGAACATCTCCAAGTCCACAATGGAAAGAACATTCACATCATGGTGTTTACGTTAAAATCCACAATCTGATTAAAACGATATAATAAAAAAAACCCTCACCATTTTAAGGTCGCTGATTTGAGATCTGGAACATATACCAATGCAGGGCTCCCACTGGCCCTATTTTTCCTATTTTTCCCTATATTTTCTGCTCTTCCCTATTTTCCCTATATTTTCTCAAATTTGATCGATTTTGCCCTATCTTTCCTATATTTTCAGGATTATTCGTGCTTTTACACGAATAGTTGGTTTATTTAAATCCTCCAAAATAACAACGCGACCGAGTCGGAAGTGTCCAAACTAAATTATACTGTGTTTCTTCTTTACTACCTTGTTCCGGTCGACTATCTCCCAAGCGCATGCATGCTGAAAATATACAACCACCAATTTGAGTAGCTAAACATTGTGTCAGAAATCTGATTTGGCGGTGACTTGTCACACTGGTGTTTGGAAGCAACTAATGCAGAGTTACGTACGGTATTATACACCGGGTCTGCATATCGAGAGTGACTTGGCGGTGACTTGTCACATTGGTGTTTCGGAGAAATGAAAAGTTAGGTACGGTAGTATACCCCGGGTCTGCTTATCGAGAGTGACTTGGCGGTGACTTGTCACATTGGTGTTTGGGAGCAACTAATGCAAATTAAGGTGCGGTGATATATCCCGGGTCTGCTTATCGAGAGTGACTTGGCAGTGACATGTCACATTGGTGTTTGGGAGCAACTAATGCAAAGTAAGGTGCGGTGGTATACCCCGGGTCTGCATATCGCGAGAATATGAATATGAAAAAAAAGCCCTCCAGAAAAGTTTTCAAATTCACTCATGATTATGGTCTATAGCTCCGAAATGGTATCCCGGGTCCTTGGACAGCTTCACAAGCTGACAGCTTGACTTGTGATACATTCCTCAACACATAACCTGGGTGTTTTCATCGAGTAATCATGATCCAACATGACATAAAGTTACTCATGTTGGCTGGCACGTTCCGTTTCACGCTGTTGATATGCGGTGTGTAAACGCAATCCTTCGTTATAAACAAATGTGAGATTTTACATATACATCAGTGGAGTTAAGTTGTATAAACGGTCGAGGCGTTGAAGTAAGCTGATACTTATATCCATGATCACAGGTTCTATTGTATGGTATTCTATTTGTGCCAATTTGATCTCGCGCGTCGACTTGCAAAAGTCGACGCACGACGCGCGACGCGAAAAGTCGACGTCGTGTTTTGAAACGCGACGTCGCCCTTTCCGTCGCGCGTCGACTTTTACAATGTTAAAGAGATAGGCCAAAACTCGACGTCGTGTTTCAAAAGTCGACGTCGCCTTTTGGCCTATCTCTTAGCATTGTAAAAGTCGACGCGCGACGGAGAGGGCGACGTCGCCTTTCAAAACGCGACGTCGACTTTTCGCGTCGCGCGTCGTGCGTCGCCTTTTTGAAGAATCAAAACTCGACGCGCGACGGAAAAAGTCGACGTCGCGTTTTAAAAGGCGACGTCGCCCTCTCCGTCGCGCGTCGCCTTTTGCAATGTTAAAGAGATAGGCCAAAACTCGACGTCGTGTTTCAAAAGTCGACGTCGACTTTTGCCCTATCTCCTAACATTGTAAAAGTCGACGCGCGACGGAGAGGGCGACGTCGCCTTTCAAAACGCGACGTCGACTTTTTCCGTCGCGCGTCGACTTTTAAAAAGTCGACGCGCGACGGACATTTGCGTCGCGCGTCGCCTTTTGGTTTACAAAAGTGCGCATCTCTGGGGAGCATGTATTACTATAATGTTCACAGCTGTGATTTTCGATTCTATAGCTCCTGACCGGTGTTGGTAATTTGATGAGAATTTACTGCAAGATAGCAAGAATGACAAGATATTTTGCATTCATGGAGACTATGTACAACATAATATATTTGTTTCGCTGTCTGAAATGTTTTTCTGCTGATCAATTTTCGAACACTGGTATCTATATTCCAAAAAAGGCACAAGTGACACCCCTCAATCGAGAGGACAATTCGCATCTATTAGCCTGTCAATGTGTTACTATTTCGCCGGACTAATACGTAAATTAAATTCAAGTTTCCAATAATGAACAAAAGCGTATGTAAGTAACTATTTTACAGGATTAACAGTAACGACTGGAAAACAGAGGGAAAATAATTAATCGCTTGTGTAGCTCAATGGAACTGTGAGATCTTACATTCTGGAGACATCCTAATGAATGTCTCCTGATAAAACGCGCCACGTCGCATTTTATCTCGAATCATACAACCCTTTTTAATAGTAAGGCTTTGTTTTCTGCCATTTTAGACGAGTGACTATATGCTGTCAAAGTATAGGTGAGGTGTGGGGGTCATTTTACTTTCGTTTTCGGCCGGAAAACAGTAAGATCCCACATTTCCTTTGAGCTACACAAGCTGTTAATTAGTTTTTCTCTGTTTTCCAGTCGTTACTGTTACTCCTACAAAACTGTTACTTACATAAGCTTTTGGTTCATTATTGGAAACTTGAATTTATTTTACGTATTAGTCCGGCGAAATATGAACCCATTGACAAGCTAATAGATGCGTATTGTCCTCGCGATGGAGGGGTGTGCATTTTGTGGAACACAGGTACCAGTGTTCGAAAATTAATCAGCAATATAACATATCTGAGAGCGAAACAAATAAATTATGTGGTACATAGTCTCCATGTATGTTAAATATCTTGCCATTCTTGCTTTGTTGCAGTAAATTCTCAGCAAATTACCAACACCGGTCAGAAGCTACAGGGATCGGAAATCGCAGATGTGAACAGTTTTTTTTTTCGTTTGAAATTAACACCCCAAATCACAATACAACGAAACAATACGAGACAGAACAAGACTATATGATACGATACAATACAATAAAATGCAAAATAATACCACACATTACAATACAATATATTACAATTCAACATATTACAACTCAATACATTACAAAACAATACAATTCTAAACAATACCATACCATAAGGTACGGTGAAATATACCATAATACAACACATCACAGTACAAACACACATACACCTTTACATAAAAGAAGAAACTTAACAAAGATTGTAAATTTTATATAATACGTTTGTACAACGTATAGTGGCAAACTTCAATTGATAATTTGATTGATCATTTATTGTGTCTCTTGAACAATATGGAATACATGCTCCCCAGACATGCGCACTTTTGTAAACCAAAAGGCGACGCGCGACGCAAATGTCCGTCGCGCGTCGACTTTTTAAAAGTCGACGCGCGACGGAAAAAGTCGACGTCGCGTTTTGAAAGGCGACGTCGCCCTCTCCGTCGCGCGTCGACTTTTACAATGTTAGGAGATAGGGCAAAAGTCGACGTCGACTTTTGAAACACGACGTCGAGTTTTGGCCTATCTCTTTAACATTATAAAACCCGACGCGACGCGCGACGGAGAGGGCGACGTCGCCTTTTAAAACGCGACGTCGACTTTTTCCGTCGCGCGTCGCGCGTCGAGTTTTGATTCTTCAAAAAGGCGACGCACGACGCGCGACGACGACGTCGGGTTTTGACGATGTCGCCCTCTCCGTCGCGCGTCGCGCGTCGACTGCTAAGAGATAGGCCAAAAGGCGACGTCGACTTTTGAAACACGACGTCGAGTTTTGGCCTATCTCTTTAACATTGTAAAAGTCGACGCGCGACGGAAAGGGCGACGTCGCGTTTCAAAACACGACGTCGACTTTTCGCGTCGTGCGTCGACTTTTGCAAGTCGACGCGCGAGATCAAATTGGCACAAATAGAACACCATACTATTGAGAATTCAGTACATTATTTGAGTCACTTGTGGGCGTAGAAAACAAACACGTAGTAGAATATTAATGACTTTGGTTAATTGGTTTCATAGCTTTTAACAACAGGATGTGGATGGAACCTTTGTGTATGTGGATGTAACCTTTGTGTATGTGGATGTAACATATGTGGATGTGGATGTAACACATGTGGATGTGGATGTGGATGGAATATTTGTGGATGTGGATGGAATATTTGTGGATGTGGATGGAACATTTGTGTTTGTGGATGGAATATTTGTGTTTGTCGATGGAACATTTGTGTTTGTGGATGGAACATTTGTGTTTGTGGATGGAATATTTGTGGATGTGGATGGAACATTTGTGTTTGTGGATGGAACATTTGTGTTTGTGGATGGAATATTTGTGGATGTGGATGGAATATTTGTGTTTGTGGATGGAACATTTGTGGATGTCGATGGAATATTTGTGGATGTCGATGGAATATTTGTGGATGTGTATATTGTGATCATGCACATGAATTATTTTGTTATTTGATTGCGCTTAGACGAAATTTGATAAATTGGTTTGCCTTCCGATTAATTTCAGATGCATTTTCAGAAATTGTATTTGGCCTTCCGATTGAGGTTAGACGCATTTGTTCAAATTATGTCGCCATCCAATTGATATTAGATGCTTTTTAAAAACTATTTTGCCATTCGTTTGGTTTTAGATGTATATTTACAAATTAATTGCCTCCCCATTAATTTTAGATGCATTTTTACAAATTATGTTGCTATCCGATTGATATTATACATTTTAGGGGCCGTTTAATATCATGTGTGTCTCCATGGTGTTTAAATTAACAGACACAAAGCGTGACTGAGATTCATACTCTGAAAAACGACTCGGAAGTTTATTTTAATAAAGAATAATGGTCAGTGATTATAGTTTTATGTGAAGAACATCATCATGTCTTGCTGATATCATTGAAAACTGTTGACCGCTTCTCTCTTGTAAGAGACCAACTTGTGATTTTATTATTTTTATTTGATACACATTTGAAACTGGTGCTAACTGTCAATCGAAATAGGGTTTTCGGTTATTGACGCGGAAATTCTTTTATGGACTACGACTGGATATTGAATGTCGGATCTGACGCTTGCTATTAAATATATCATTTTACTATTTTGACTACCGATCACATCCGTTTTAATAACTATGAAATATATCTTAGGGATTGTGCTACAGAAAAGAAACTTTTTGTACTATAAAGTAGTCATTTGTAATGTCAAGTATGATTGTTCACTTGAAAATCACGAGCTGTCTCCAGTAGAGATTGGACATATGTAACGAAATCTTCGATCTTAAGAAAGCCTTAAAGGTATCATTTTTGATGGTATAACAGATCTTGCAAATACTACCAGATGAGAGACAAGCATACGATTATGGGCTACATTGGAGTCATTCTCGAATATTAATCTGTAGCAAAAACTATAGATACTATATCAATATTACAATCATCCATCTTGTGACGAGTGGCGAGAGTAAGCCAAAATATAAGATATATAAATTATGTAGTTTATATCAGTGCAGAGAAACGAAGGAGGGATTCCTTAATAGAGGAATTATACAGTCATGGGCATCGGGAATAATTGACATTAATGGACAGAGAATACAGAAACGGGTTTTGTTAATGCTTAAAAATCAACAATAAAATCAAGTAAATCTGTACATTGACCCCAAAGTTTCTAAATAATATACTTTTAATATTTTGAACAGATGTAAACGAAATATTCCATCGTAGTTCGATATCGGTGGGACAGATCATTCTTTTAAGCAAGTCTTAATTAAACATGCTTAAAAATGAAGTGTTGGAACATACGCCTTACGTTTTGAAATAACTCTTTAAAGAGTGTCCAGAGTGACTGCTATTTCAAGTGTAGCCACTGTCTGCATCCTTGAAGGTTTATTTCAACACTTTAGTTTTAAGCGAGAATCAGCTTTGACGGTATAGCAGATCACGCGGGTGGTTGGGTGGGCACGGGTTCCTGTTGCTTCAATGCATTTGAGCTGAGAAGCAACAGGAACTTAATAATGTGATGTCTAGCACTGTAATATCACTTGTCTTTATTGCACCATGTAAGCGTCCTGTCTGTGTCTTGTGTTCTGTCCTCAGTGTTTTATAGGGTGGATGGAAGGTGTCTGGTTCCATGCTGCTTCAAAGATTTCTTCTTTGAAGTAGCAGGAACGCAACCTGGCTGGGTGGTGCTTAGTTGGTTCGTCGTGATATAGCTGAAATATTGTTGAAAGCGACGTTAAATTCTATTCACTCACTCAGTCTTGCAAATACTACCAAATCCGACACAAGTATACGTAAATCTTCCAAATTGGAGTCATTCTGAAATATTAATCTGCAGAAAAAAAGTAGGTACCATGTCAAAATTGCAATCATCAAAATATATGATCTATATAAATCATGCTGTTTATTTTAGTGCAGAGAAGGTCGGATTCCTCAACAAAATTATCCAGGCATGGTCATCGTGCATATTTGGCGTTAAAATAGGAGGAGCGGGCTTTGTTTAAAAATCAACAATAAATACCTCAAGTGAATCAGTACATTGCCCCAACGGATCTGAATACTTTGTTATTCCCATAATGTTCGCTGGAAAGTCTACTGCATGAAAAAAAAAAACGATACATATTATTCTGTTATTTACCTTGGATCTAATTATAATTTTTTTGTCAAACAGCGACGAAGAATGAACTCCAAAATGTACACAAATCGCAATATCGCGATATATAGTATGGCGCCTGTATATCGAGCTTGCCATTCTTTTATTGATGACATTCTAAGTGATTTTCTAATACACTGGAGTAATCGAAATCAGCTTTACTCTTTTGACGTCGAAAGCACTTCAATTTCGTGGTTTTAAAACAATTCTGGCGTGAAACACTTTTACCGAAATTACAAATCAGTGGGATTTTAAAACAATGATTGCAAGGTGGTAACGTGGTATTTTTTAACCATTCCTTTCTCCCGCCGTGGTGTTACGAGCCTTCACATTTTCCGCATCTCTCTTCGGAAATGCAATCAGCAGAATGTCTTCGTTCACTTCGAATGCACTGAGTTAATTATTGAGCTCTTTCACATAGACTTCATTTCGTCCAGACAGAGGATTAAAACCGGTGTATGCACTTAGAAATCGAGTGATGAGACATCCATTGATTCCAGTTTGACAATTGGATCATCAACATGATTTGCCGGCATCATTGAAAACTGTTGACCGCTTCTCCCTGGCAAGAAATTTTCGCGTCGCGCGTCGTGCGTCGACTCTTGCAAGTCGACGCGCGAGATCAAATTGGCACAAATAGAACACCATATTAAACTGTTCCGACAAAGCTATATTCTTGCCGATCGGTGTGATCAAAGTTTCTTAATTTTGGTAAGGATGGCAAATTGCGATGGCAGCGTGCAGAATATCTGGAGCAACACCAGCTGAGCTTGGCTCGAGTCTAATGCCACTTACGTTCCGGGCTAGGGGCCGTGTGGACACCATGTTCTTCATATGAACAAACACAATTAAAAGATACCTCATACTCTAGAAAATGGTTGGAAATTCATTCGGATTAAAGACAGCTGGTCAGTTTAATGGGGCTTCCAACTTGTGTTTTTTATTATACACATTTGGAATTAGTGCTATAACTGTCATACGAAATAGGTCTTCAGATTATTGATGAGGAAACGGCTGAATATTGAATACTGGATCTGACGCTTGCTACGTGGCCTCCATGAGGTGCGGTTTGGAGTGCCAGAATGAAATATCACGCATAAATGAAAATTTTCTGTTAGCCAATATTACTCGGCCACTGGGTCTTAGTGTATTTGTGCAAAATCGTCTACATGTATATCGACAATAAGAGGACAAGAAGAGAGGTGAAACAGCATCCTTTTCTGAAGCCAGTCTAGAACAGAAGATAACATTTACCCCCGAAATAGTTAATGGTTAATTGTAGTTGTTGCCTAAAAGCGGTTTTGGTTCTGGACTGGCTTCAGAGAGAAAAAAGGTACTGTTTTCACCTCGAAACAGATTTTTGCGCAAATTGACTACTTCAAGACGTTGTTTTTAAAAACATCCCACGAACCAGAGCCTGAAAAATACTCAGCCCATGTGACAAGAATTACACTTTTCTGTGACTGAAAAAATTCTTTCGTAAACCCCTTATGTGATATTTCATTTTGACACTCCAAACCGCACCTCATGTGAGCCAAAACCTCACTAACCACACCATGTGGGCTGAACAGTTGTAACAGTATTTCCGGAAACACAGGACATCGTGGAAAAATATCTAGGATCGACGAATCTGTACTGAAGAGAAAAGTCTACATGAGATAATGAAATATTTCAGTCATTTTTTTTATTTTTTTATTTTTATTATTTATTGGCTTTTCATACAATTTTCATATTCATCCTCTTATCAAACTGTAAACATTGCCCACGTCCGCGAATGTCCTTATTTTAGTTACTGTTATTTGATTATAATTATTGATATTGATAAAGGAACTTGGAAAACGTCGTGCGAAGGTAGAAACCCGGGAAATGTGCTAATATACTGACATCTGAGGTGTAACGAGAAGCGATCAACAGTTTTAAAAATGTCAAGAAAACAATATCTTCGAAATATCCGAATAATGAATTTTATCGACAGTAGTAGCTTATGTAGGACAGCAACCTTTGTTAACCCTATCTGAACTGGGGGCAGCCTGACCCTTGCCAAACTATTCACCGCATCTGTCTTTCGGCTCTCTTTTTGTCATCGTTGACAACAAGAGCTGAAACTTTGTGTTTCAGCTCTTGTTGTCATTCAAACTTGGTGGTTTGAATGACAACAAGAGAATAACTATACAGGTAACTAACCAACTTTCTGTCGGAACCACTATAGGTACTAACCAACTTTCTGTCGAAAAAGACAGAAAGTTTCAGCTCTATTGTTAGTAGTATATAGACAGTATAAACCCCCTAGTTGACCTGGCGTAAGAATCTGGCGTCGAGGTCAAGTGCATTATAGTACGGGCGAAAACCGGCAAAAGAGTGCGCCGTCTCAAAAAGGACGCCGTCTCATGTGGAGGTCATGTGGAGGTCACGTGATGGTCAAGTGCATGGGGTATGTATTCCTCCGTGGTGATACGGTCTGGCGGTGATGCGGTCTGGCGGCGATGCGGTCTGCTTCCGCGGACAGAAAATAGTCCCCAGACTTCAAATACGCTGCATGGTCCGATTGGGTCGAGTGAGGTATCAAAGTGAAGCATTCGTGAAGGGGCATCCAGTCATGGGTGGGTGTATGTAAAAATAGGATTTTTTTCCCGAAAATATAAAAAGCGGAACACGGATTTTACCCCGAAAATAGGGGAAAACCCCTATCAACTCTAGCCAAAAGGGCTAATATCTGTCCCCGGGCTTATTGGGACCTGCCTATCAAGTCAATGGGGTGCATGTAAAATTAGGATTTTTTCCCGAAACTATAAAAAGCGGAACACGGACTTTACCCCTAAAATAGGGGAAAACCCCTATCAACTCTAGCCAAAAGGGCTAATATCGGTCCCCGGGCTTATCGGGGCCCGCCTATCAAGTCAATGGGGTGCATGTAAAATTAGGATTTTTTCCTTTGGGTGAATGGGGCCTGGGAACATGATAGGACATGTACTGATCTGTCTGTGGAGTTTTTCCCGCCAGAATTTCGCTGACGTCTGCTTGGG
The DNA here is from genome assembly GCA_036873755.1 of Hanleya hanleyi. Classification (NCBI taxonomy): domain Eukaryota; kingdom Metazoa; phylum Mollusca; class Polyplacophora; order Lepidopleurida; family Hanleyidae; genus Hanleya; species Hanleya hanleyi. The sequence continues at coordinate 234,838 of JAVTVY010052509.1, forward strand.
CTGGGGGTTGTCACGTGCCGAACACCTGGCTCCCCGAATTGCAACATTGTTGCACGTTCGCTACAATGTTGCGGCATCGTGGACACCTGGTCTGGTGCCTACGTGTCTGCGTGAGTGAGTTCACGTGCCGAGAAAGACACAATGGGAGGGGTCCCGGAGCGAATCGGTGAAATTTTTGGGAAAAGTCACCGAGGTCTGTATATAGGCTCATATAGCTCCATACTGGCTATATGGGGGTATAGGTTCAACCTGGGAAATTCACACACGTTCATTGTGATATGGGTTGTCTCGTTTTTCTCGTCTCGCCGAGAAAATGACAATGGGAAGGGTCCCGGAGCGAATCGGTGAAATTTTGGGAAAAAGTCACCGGTATATAGCCCCATATAGTGCCATACTGGCTATATGGGGGGAGGGGTGGTCAAATTTTTTGTGTGGGTGTTACTATGGGTTGTGGGGTCTCGTTTTTCTCGTCTCGCCTAGAAAAACACAATGGGAGGAGTCATGGAGCGAATCGGTGAAATTTTGGGGAAAAGTCACCGAGGTCTGCATATAGGCTCATACTGGCTATATAGGGGAGGGGTGGTCAATTTTTTTTGTGGGTGTTACTATGGGTTGTGGGGTCTCGTTTTTCTCGTCTCGCCGAGAAAACCACAATGGGATGGGTCCCGGAGCGAATCGGTGAAATTTTTGGGAAAAGTCACCGAGGTCTGTATATAGGCTCATAGGCTGGCTATATGGGGTATAGGTTCAACCTGGGAAATTCACACACGTTCATTGTGATATGGGTTGTTTGGATTTGTTTTTCACGTCTCGTCATTTAGAACACGATGGGAAGGGTTTCGAAGCGATATGAGCATAATGCATGAAACTGGCTTTGAACACCGTATTAGCCAATCAGTGGCCTAGAATGGGGCCAAAGGTAACCCATCCATGTCCAGAAAACATTACCCGGGTGTACAAGAACCTGGGTGTAGGCGCGGACGTAGGCGAAAGCATCCCAGTACCCGGATGGAGGCGCAGACGTGAGCGAAATTCTAGTACCCGTCCATTGGTTCTTTTATCGATCGCTCATTGGCTCTTTTTCTCGACTGCTGATTGGTCCAAATGGAACTGCCCATCCTTTCCAGGTTAATTTACAATCCCATTTTTGGGTTCAGGCTCTGTATATCGATGCCGCAACATTGTTGCGAACCTTGCCGAAAGGGAGATCTTTGACCTGGATGTGACCTTTTGACCCGACATTCACCCGGGCACTGCCGGTGATGCCGCGCACTTCCGGATAACCCCCGCGCGCGCGCTGCGGCCGGGGCGGCCCGGGACGGGCCGGGAAAAACCCCGGATGTTGAACATCCGGACCCTACGTCTAAGGGGAAAATTGGAACTCTTCTGTGTTCGAAGGTAGTTTTAGTGAAACCCGGAAGTGACGTCTGTGCGCAGAACCCACACCACCCAACCACAACCATGGACCCATAGTGGTGGGTTAAAACACACCCCCACGCATCCCCCAACATGCCTGCTTTCTATAATACGACCTGACTGCGCATGCGCTGACTCTTGAACACGGACGAACCATGAGTCCAGTCGGATGCTGCTTCACAAGAGCTTCAAAATAAGACCTCATACGACTCCATGGGACCCATAGTGACCCATGTCGGCGCCAAAATGTCTATTTCCATACACTTTCTCTACTGCGCATGCGCAGAATGTCAGTTCCACCAGACTGCGCATGCGCAGAATATTGAAAACGGACGAACTATTAGTCCAGTCGGATGCTCTTCCACGAGAGCTTCAAAATAAGACCTCATACGACACCACAGGATCATTAGGGGCTCACCTAGACCCCAAAACGTCCACCCCGTATGGGCCTATACCCCATAGCCATGCAGTATAGGCCTATGGGCTTACCCAGGCCTCGGTGAACTTTTTCCAAAAATTTCACCGTTTCGCTTCGTGTTCCATCGTGTTCTAAATGACGAGACGTGAAAAACCAAATCCAAACAACCCATATCACAATGAACGTATGTGAATTTCCCAGGTTGAACCTATACTCCCATATAGCCAGTATGCAGCTATATGGGCCTATCCACACCTACCCGGTACTTTTCCAAAAAATTCACCGTTTCGCTTCGAAACCCTTCCCATCGTGTTCTAAATGACGAGACGTGAAAAACAAATCCAAACAACCCATATCACAATGAACGTGTGTGAATTTCCCAGGTTGAACCTATTTGACCACCCCTCCCCCTATATAGCCAGTATGAGCCTATATACAGACCTCGGTGACTTTCCCCCAAAATTTCACCGATTCGCTCCATGACCCCTCCCATTGTGTTTTTCTCGGCGAGACGAGAAAAACGAGACCCCACAACCCATAGTAACACCCACAAAAAAATGTGACCACCCCTCCCCCATATAGCCAGTATGAGCCTATATACAGACCTCGGTGACTTTTCTCGCGGTCCTCGGCCTTGGGGTACTCGTCAAACATCTGTACGATGGTAGATAAGGTTCTGCTCCGGCATCGATGGTACAGGTAAAACAAGCAATATTGTCCGCACACGCTACTGGTCAGGCTTTGCAACGTTTGACTGTTCCAACACCACGTCTCTGTGCCTTGATCCATCAGTACACGCATTCCTATCATTCAATATGACCTTGAACTATCACCTGATCTCCCCGTGATTCCCCAAATACAAGTCAGTAAACGCATCCCATCAATGGTATTGCTAAAGGACCCGGATATAGGGCAATCCTTGCGAACGTGCAACAATATTGCAATTCGGGGAGCCAGGTGTTCGGCACGTGACAACCCCAAGCAGACGACAGCGAAATTCTGGCGGGAAAAACCCCCCAGACAGGTCAGTACATGGCCTATCATGTTCCCACGGACCTCACCGAAAAGACACGGACGTACCCTTCGCACCTCATCGAAAAAACACGAAGGTGAACGATATTGTAGGGAAAAACCCCACAGACAGGTCAGTACATGTCCTATCAGGTTCACAGGTCACGCCCCATTCACCCAGACCGGAAGTGACGTCATACCGCACGTGATGGGAAAACCCCAACCCTAACATGTCTAAACATGATCCAAGGTCAAAGACAAGATGAAAGGATACAGGTCAACTCAAGTGCACTCAATGACCTTTGACCTCTGTCACGTGATATGCAAATTTCTGAGGTCAAAGGTCAACTAGAGGGTTTATACTGTCTATATACTACTATTGTTGAATGATGGCAACAAGAGAGCTGAAACTTTCTGTCTTTTCCGCGAATCTTTTTTTGGAGTCATTTTGAGACTATTTCCACAATCCCAGGTTCAATGGATCATGAGAAAATCCGAAATGGCGGCCACGTCATGTCATCAGAAAGTCGTGTTTTCGGTCTTTTCTGGTCATTTCTTTTCGAATTTTCTTGCATAAAATGGTATAAAAGTAATTCATTTCGCCAAAGACTAATTATTCGCTATCATATTAATCAGTTTTAAAGACAAAATATTGAAAAATAAAAAAATGAAAAATGGCTCTCGAAAAGATCACTGTGATGGCGACCATCTTTTCTTGTAGAGCTTGATCCAAATATTTAGTACTGGAAGTTTTAAACCTCTACCCTAAGGGATAACGGGTTCATAAGGGTTGAGATGGAAACCTCGATAAAGCCCTTATCAATTGTCTGTGCGAACCACCGAGTAGAAAATGGGAATCACATGGTGGCTTGATGGGACAAGAACTGCCGTTGTCTATTGCCTTCAACCACCGGGTCTTACAGGAAAGTGAAAGGCGCTCTAACCGACACGACCACATTCCCTCCCACAAATGGCGTTTTTTTACAACATCAGCCAACTTCACCACCAGGGGTCGCTTTCCGCTGGAAAAGGGTCGCTCCAGCATCGTCATGAGCGCTGTCCAGCTGTCCCCTTTCGTATCATCTCTGGGTCTAGCCGTTACATATGATGGGGCTTGTGCGTCTAGGTCTCTCCAATCCCAGGGTGGCCAATCATTTGCCTTTGTGGTACGTGAGTAAACTTCCTTATAGTCCTTATAAGGCATGCCTGTGTGTAACGCTATATTTCTCTAGTATCATGAATTTCGGTCGTAAGAAAATTGTAAAAAAAATGTCCGGCTCTTATCTTACAGCTAAGACTGTTTTTTTCTGATTTGCAAATTAGGTAAGACATATTTTGCTGAAGAGAAACGTATGAAAAGGGGCATTGTATCCTGTTACATTATTTGCTTTCACATCGCTCTCGGAGCAAGTGGTCGCAATCAGAATCCAGGAATACACGGACAGCACGACAGTGTTGAGTGCTTCCACTCAAAGTTTCTCAAAGATTCTCATGTTGTTCATATGAACGGTCACTATGAAAGCGTTGCTGAGATACATCGTTTTCCAGATAACGACTTTACAACGAGAATCATATCGACTGAGAATAATGATCACCGATACGGATTTGATATTATTGGAACATCATGATGTCTTGCCGGTACATGAAGAGGCTAAGAATGTCCGGTGGCTAAGAGTGTCCGGCTCGTGTCTTCTAACCCAGCTAGGACATATTTTTCCACATTGGGGACAAGTGTCCGTCCTTGGTTGCAATAAAAAGGGATATGAAAAGGGACACTAATCACCAGGACATTCTTATCCATCACACCGGCATATGTGTAATAATGCATGTTCATGTTGTCAAATCAGTCCAGTTCACGGATAAGCATTTGTTATGTTCGTTTGAACTCGCAAGCAAAAAAAAACAAAAAAACTTGAAATTATGGACGACTGACAGACGGTGAATGACATATCTGCCTTTGAATACTTGACAGAACGACAAAAGGCATCAATAAAGCCAGCCATATACACACAAACTCCTAACTTGATTAGCATATATAACGGCCTTATATTATGAGCTTTCATGAATATGCCAGTAGAGAGGAACAATGCTTGGAAACGCTTTGATCATTGATTCTAATTTGATCGACGAGCGGGTCATTTTGCAGACTGGTGGGTTCGGGGGAAATCAAGGAATTCCAAATGTGCAACAGCCCAAATTTCATAATATTATGTCATTTCTAAGGGGACTTTTAATGAAATCACGATTTCTTTATTGCGTTTGTATCTAATACTCTTTTCGTGCGATGGGAATAATGGGGCTACATAACTGGCCGTGAGTAATATCGGAAATGTGGTTTTCTTTTTTCAGAATATGGAATTCAAATAGATTTGTTCTTTTTTTATTGAACAATATGCTTTCATCTAACTTTCGTAGCAGTGTTACGTAAGACCGATGTAAATGAAGCCAGCAATGAGTCACGGTCATATGCAGATTCAATTTAACATAAACCGATTGGGCTTTAGGGGATTTCGTATTTGGAAAATTTTGTAAAGTGAGCAGGACAAAAAGTTGTTTGCTAATAAAGCCGGAATTCTCGTTAACGTTGAGATATGATTATGATAGGTTCCCATGACGGTCCATACGCAGACTGAAATATGGCAGACGAAACGGATCACATATATGGTCAGATGTTATTGATTTATCTAATATCTATATTTCAGATTGTCATAAATTGATTTCATTAATAGTATATGTCATTATTTATTTAAAGCTAAACACGTATTTTTAGAACAATATACTTTTCGTTATCCTAGGACCCAGTATTGGGAGAAAGAATACTGTATCCCAGTTTTGACTCTCGTAATTAATCTTCTTCGTATCGAGAAATACACTTACGCTTTAGCGAAATGAAATTCTCGTTAGACTTTTATCTTTGCTTAGTGGACAACGATTTCGAGCTGTTGTCTGAATAAGCATTTCCTACTGTTATACTATATACATAAAATATCGTTTGCTTTATATTCCTTTTATTATTGCTAATTTAAACAAGAGTCCAAGGGGCGTCAATATACGCCCGGACATTGGATAGATTTCAAAGTCGCGATCAAACATATTTAAAAAAAAAATGTCCCCCCACTCTCTCCCCACTTGAGTTCCTGTGGCCCAACCATGCCAACGTCCCTGAGAATAGATAAACTAACGCAAAGGGCTACGTTAAAATCAGTGTTTTTGCAAAGCCATATATTAATCATAATTCTCTTCAAATCTCGTGGTGGAGATATATATTCTTATTATTACTTGCCTTTAATATATCGATATCACGAATGATAATCAAGGAAAGGATATGTGACGTTAATATGGGAAAAACTCCCTTGTGTGAGATAGTAATAAAGCTGAATTTTTGTTCAATCCAAAATCTGCAAAATCAGATTTTCTTGAAGTTAACATACTGAAATATCAGCCTCGAAAAATAATGCGATGGTCAATCGTATAATAAAGGAGATATGATTGATCATATTTTGGTATTCTTGAGGCCTTTCTATAGGCAGGATTTTTGTCTTGTAAAAAAAAATAATAATAAAAATATATATGACACATCGAACCAAAACCACTCATGGTTCTTTTAAATAATCAAACTTCTTAATTAATTGTGTGTCAATATAATTTTGGTTTGAGATATCATAGTTTTACTGATCTCATTTTGGCAACTCATATTAAAATTTTGATGGCTAAAATTGCCCCAAAGCAAACATGTATTCACCAAAACAATCTCACATGAAAAACGAATCGATATAGGTCTGCGGGTCCGTGTAACCTTGCACATGCAGCTCAATTTCGTTTTTTGTTTTTGGATTCTCAAAATCAAAAATTGAAAATTGACGGTCAGATTTCAATTTTTGATTTTGAGAATCCAAAAACGAAAAACGAAAATTGAACTGTGCAAGGTTACACGGACCAATGTGCAATAAAACTTTTCCGTCCATTTTGACCCTCAGGTGGGTAAAAATCCATTAATGATATAATCGCTCTGCGAACCCATCAGATATCAGATCAAATATATCTTTTGTGAGCATCAGATGAAAGCGCGGCTCAAAGAAGGATTGAATGGAAGTGCTCGTGTGAAGCAATTTTCTGTCTGTAATTCTCGAGACCGCCATGCGAGCCATACTTTGTTAACATGTTTGTCAAATGGCGACATCCATATGTTGTTGGATAGTATAGTTGTCAAATGTCAAATTTAAAGTTATAATTGCATTTTTATTTCAAGCAATTCATATTATTATCCAAATTCGAGAATGTATGAAAGTATGTCAGGAACAGAGAAACAGGAAATTCTTGTGTTATTGTGTCAACTGCATATAAACAAGTTCGACTACATAGTTGAAGTATCTACGTACGCCGAGACAATTTTTAAGCAAAACGATTCGAACTCTCTTCACGATATCAGCCCCTGCACCATAATATGGCAGGCCAAGTGTTGCAATATTCAATAATATGTTTTTTCATCAGTCCAACATATATGCATTCAATTCTGATTAAATTTATATTCAATAATTACAAATATATGCAAAGATTTCATACATGTCCGGTTGGAATCTATATTTATATGCAATAACTTAAAATTTGTGTATTGGAAACCTTTTCATTCAGTTAAATTTTTTTTTTATCTGATTCGATAATTTTTTTTATGCGATGTTATTTTTTTCATTTGTATTCGAAGCAGATGTGAAATATATGTGCAATAATTGCATTGTGGGTAATACCTAACCCCGCCTATTTGGATATGTAACGAAGCTTTTCATTGGCTACTGGGAAATCGACGGCGAAAATGGCGGCATCTTTGACACTTTGTTAACATGTTTATCAAATGGCGACATCCATATGTTGTTGGATAGTATAATTGACATGCATCCCAGTAAATGTCAAATTTAACGTTTTAATTGCATTTTGTTTTCTTCGGGCAATTCATTATTATCCAAATTCGAGAATGTATGAAAGTATGTCAGGAACAGAGAAACAGGAAATTCTTGTGTTATTATGTCAGCTGCATGAACATCGGGAAAGTTTTTTCATCATTTCCTAGGCAGTTTGACCCTAACCTATACGTTTCTGTCAAACTGGTCGGCGAGGTCGACATGCATGCGAATGGATTCTAGGTCGTTTAATTGAAGACTAACCGTGTGGTTCATACTCCATGTAAGTAACACGAGACTATGCATACAATAGCCAAGTCTGCGGCACAAAAACTCGGACAATAGTTTCCCACATGAAGTATCTACCAACCGTATTAACATCTATTCGCTCCAGATCGATGTCTAATGATGCTCCAATGATGATCAATGCTGGAGAGAATTAGAATATAATTTGTTGAGAATTAACTGAGCTATTGGCGATAGATACTTAGGCAGACTCTACAGTATATGCTATAGATAATAAGTTAACAAAAGTCATAGTTTACACAATTTGTAGTTTTAGTCTGTAGCTGTCAGTGTGAATGAAAGCCACTCTTCAAGCAAAGTCGTTGAAGTGTCCTATGCTATACGGGTGTCCTAGATTCCATTTCCGGTCTCCTTCCAATCTTCACTATTATTCAGAGAATGGGTTAACCACAAACCACGTATCACGCTGATGTGGTCACGGGTAACCACTCTAGCGTTCAACCACAGTTCTATTGAAGACCACTTTGAGATAATGATTCACAAAAGGGCTGAAACCACAATATGACAATATTTACTAGTGAGCCTACATGGGAGTTGAATACTGATCACAACCGAGTTCAAGAAGTACTTACGGTATCTTATTTTAAAACAGGTTCCTATTTCTAAGGTTAGAGGGTCTTAAAGCAATCCAACGAACAATTTTACTCTCATAGCGTGTGGAATATGCATTATTTTTGTGGCAATTTGTGCGACCTTCCCGCTTCGAGGTCGACGTGGGCGCCCTCAGCATTAGTGGCATGCAGTGACTCAGTCGACATGCAGTGACTCAGTCGACATGCAGTGACTCAGTCGAACGACAATTATGTTACCGAGTTCGAAGACATTTTCGGATTAATCTTGAAATACTGAAAGGATGGGTTAACTGGATTCTGTTTTGCGCTAATTACAAGCGTCTAGTCCGTCATTCATAATCCAGCCGTCGTCCATTAGAGAATATCCGCGTCCATAATCCAAAGACCTATTCCATTTTCCATATAACAGTATTAGCACCAAATTCAAAAAGACAATCATAGTATACAAAACATAGGCTTGTTTCCTGCAAGAGAGAAGCGGTCAACAGTTTTCAATGATGCCGGCAAGACATCATGATGTTCCAAAAATATCAAATCCGTATCGCTGATCAGTATTCTTAATCCATAATACCTAATTACCGACACGAGTAATCTTAAATTTTGATGTTTTGACGTGTGACGTTTTTAAATATTCCCACTCAACTGAAAACGACACTTAATAGCAATGCCCAGAACATCTCATGGCAAGCAAGAAATCTTCAATAGATGGTTGACATCAGTGCAGTCAGATTATCGACCTGCCCGTTCATATGACTTACAGATACGTGGTTATATTTCCCCACCAACATTGCATGTTACTTTCCTTTACGACGAAAGGACCTTGTATCTTTAGATGGGTAAATGGCCTCAGGTCAGTTGCAGAGCAGAAGTACCAAAATAAAATACTTCCACTGCAAGAAATTGTTCAATTGGCATAAAGTACATGTACAATATCATATTGTATACTTAGTCTCATGATTCTCGAGTAACGGGGCGGTAAAGTAGTGCATTTGTGCAAAATTGTTGATTCTGAGGTGAAAACAATTCATATTGTTCTCTGTAAACACATGAAGATAAACGACAACCTGAACCAGATTTGGTCTACGACTACGTACTGGAACAGCGAGTATGCTGTATCAAGCTGGTTCTGGTTATCGTTTATCGTCATATGTTTATAGAAAGAAATATGCACTATTTCACGGCCCTGTTATTCGAGAATGATAAGACTTTTCTGAGTATCAAATATAATATTGTACTTCATGCCAACTAAACAATTTCTTGTATATGTAATATTTTATTTTTGGCACTTCTACCGCACCTGTTCTGGGGCCATTTACCCATCTAAACATATACGTGGTCGTTTTGCTGGTGGCAATATACACCAAGGTTCACCCCTTGTACAAGTAATCTGACCTATATGTTAAGGTATGAATCGTCCTGATGGCGTCGGACTAATCTTCTGAATAAGAATATTTGTCGTTTTCCTTACTGTGAGCCTTCTCTTACACCTGACTCTCACAAAACTCGTCAATACCTAATTCCGATTGAGCCTGTGCTAAACTCCCCGTGTGGTCCGGTCAGCCAAGGTGTCCACATCAATAGCTACAATAAAAGCCTGACTGAGATACGGTAACAATATAAACAACGATGAATCTTTGGCGATCGTCTGGATGTCTGATGCAGTTCTGTCAGAATATCAGATGGTGGGGTCATATGATTTCCTGTCAGATTATTTTCTTATTAACATAACCTGTTTTCTCTTCTATTATATACCTCCATTATGGATGCAGAAATTTTCTGTAGATGACGGAGAACTACTGAGTGTCTCGTCGGCCGCTTGCATACACAGCAAAAATACCGTCAGTACTGTTTCAGTACATATCTACCAGAATACTGAAACTGTACTGAAATAAAACTGCACTGAAAAAGTACTTATATATAACTGTAGGCCTACTGATTCAGTATACTGTAATAATACTGAAATATTACAGTACTGATTAAGCACTGAAATCATACAGTACTGAACCAGTACTGAAATATTACACTATACTGTTTCAGTGCTTGTCATTTCTGTAATATTTCAGTACTGTGTTGTTCTATATAAGTAGGCCTACTTTTTCATTGCGTATATATTTCAGTACTGTTTCAGTACTTAGATAGAAATGTACCGAAACATTACTGACGATATTTTTGCTGTGTATCAAAAAAAACTGAGGTCGTATATCCGGACTCAGGATCAGAAAGTTGGACGAATCAGATCGCATATAGGATGGCTAGTTGGTTAAAACATATAGATTCCTATCCTATGATATCAAACAGGATTTTTATTTTTATAAAAGTCTAAGTGTAAAGTTTGTTGTATTTCAGAAAGTACGAAAATATCAGAATAGAAATCAACCGTATATTACGGCTCAATTGCGGCAAACATAAATATGCATCATATTTTTTTAACGGAGTTTTATAACAATCATCGCCATGGAATGTATAGAAGCGCCTGTATAGTGATGTATATTAGCTAGCTGGTGTGGATTATGTCGTTCAATGTCCATTTGTTGGTAATATTTAGACAATCCCTCACACAACAAAATAGCGGTGGGGAATGCTATGCATATATGCATAATGGTATACGTATATTCCTTCGTTATAAACTAATTATTCAAATGAATTAAAATTTCTGTTCGCTTTTCACCATATTCATTCGTGTGGAATAATTCCGAATTAATATTCCGCTGCAAAATTGGAAGCATTAGAGACAAATATTGACTTCGGCTCATAGTTGTCATAAACTGATATTTATAAAATTATTCCCTAGCTATAATCTGTCGTTTTTTATACCGCTTGCTTTATTTTCATTTGGTTGACTCATTTTCATAGCGTATTGTTCTGTTAATATGAAAACTTGCTCGGTCGGAATATATAACCATGTTATAATTCTCTACAAATTCACTGGTATATATAGTCAGGGTCTGGGCTGTATAGAAGAAAAACAACAACATGTAATTAGTCATGGTATACATTACCCAAACTCGATATAATAATTGTAGCTCAGATAAGTTATGCGATAGTGTACCAAGTTCACCCCAAACTATAATTACCAAATTCGAATAGGCTATAGACGAATTGCATTAGATAAAATTATCCCAGCACCAGACGGAAGGAAACTAAAAAGTGTACACGAAACATTAAGCATATGTACAAAAAGTATTTTGTCATTTGACAAATTAACACGGAAATGAAAATTTCGTCCGCTAGGAATGATTCAACATTAAGGTTTTGCGATCCATAACAGGTTCCCAAAATTCAAAAATATCTGTTTCGTATGACATAATAATTCATAAATGAAATTTATAGGTTGGTGAAAACACAAAAATCCTTATACCAAAAATTTAGCTTTTAAAATGAACTGTCAGACAAGACGTCTGAATTAGTCGCCAGCACCGCAGGTGAACAACGCCCGCATGGTAATCAACTAACTTTCGTCAATCTTGTTTTTACAAATCGTATTGAATATTAAAATAAGACTGAGCTAGGAATTAACTCGGTTGAAGAAACTACCGGTCACAATTGAAGGAAATCGCTCCTCTATAGTTTTTGCTCGTTTCCTCCGTTAAATTATTTAACATGGACTCGCGGCATGATTACTCATTGCGCGTAAAATATAAAAATAAAAACTTTTCAGAAATAGCAAAACCGCCGCGTGTAAAAACCTCGTGATCCATTCCTGGGAAGCATGCTTCATATTTAAGTGTAGCACTAAATAACCCGTTGACATTGAGACCATATGTAAGAAAATCAACCACGTGCATTTGGTGACCCCTTCAATCGCGTGAGATTAACATTGGGAAACGAACATGCTCATTTTGAATTTTCGTCGGCTACTTCTGGCAAACTTCATGAATAAACAGGAGTCGGACGGGTCAGCCAATTCGATAGAATCCGTGTTCCCCCCCCCCCGCGTCCTAATAAATCTAATCAACCAATTGACAACAGTAACAAGCCCCTGTGCGAGTGAAATTTGAGAGGAATCGGTAAAGTTTAGGAACTAAATGTAGAAACTCGGGAGGAGGAGAAGAAGGAGGAGGAGTGGGAGAAGGAGGAGGAGGAGAAGAAGGAGGAGGAGTGGGAGAAGGAGGAGGAGGAGTGGGAGAAGGAGGAGGAGGAGGAAGAGGAGGAGGAGAAGAAGGAGGAGGAGTGGGAGAAGGAGGAGGAGGAGGATGGAAAGAACAATGTGCATTCCATCCATTCTCCGATGCAACGTCAGATTTTGTAAGCTTCAAACCTTTGGTAAACGATGACAATATATCTGACAATAGGAGATATTCAGTTGTGTGTTCGGGCTGTTTTTCCACCAACGGGGAATTGTGGTGTTTATAGTTTATTCATTTCAATAATTTCTGATCAGGACAGCGATACAGCATAAGCCGTTACTGTGATTAAATTCTTAACTCTGACAGATATTCTCTTTATTTCCCAGTATATTGTAGCAATATTGTGACCAGGCCTACTCATTTGTCTCCAAAACAACTTGAGTGAAATTTCACTCAAATAAGAGTGGAAATTCATCTCACTCAAGCAATTTCACTCAACTTGAGTGACTTATCAACTCAAACTTGAGTGGAATTTGAGCGAATCTTGAGTGCATTTCTCTCAACTTGAGTGGGATGAATTTCCACGGTGAATTGTTCATTCAAGCTTTTTAACCCTACCATGGAGAGCTGAAACTTCCTGACTTTTAAGTTTATCATATTGGGGTCATTTTGAGCCTATTTGCATAACCCACCGAGCAGAGAATCAGTGGTAAATTCAAAATGGCGTCCACGTGGGATACCAGAAAAGTGATGTTTTTGTCATATTTCTTCAAAATTTCTGCTTTCCCGCAATGAAAAGTGGGCAAAAACTATTTTGTTTCACATCACATTAATATTAAGTAATTTATCATGCAGTTTTGCGGAGAAATTGCATAAATACAAAAAAAATCGACCGAAAAATCGACCAAAAATGCCGTTTTTGAAATTACGTCACTGTGACGTCATCAAAGTGGCCATCTTGGACTTTTTTTAAATATTTTCTGGTAGAGCTTGACCCAAGGGTATAGTGTGGTAAGTTTCAGCCCCCTAGCTCAAGGGGTAAGAAAAATAATTAGCCCCCCCCCCCTCAGGCCAGGATAGGTCCCAAAACGCCCAGGCCAGATAGGGTTAAAGTGTTGAACACAATCGAGCACTTCAAATGACCCCGCACTGCATGTTCTATGATGTGTGTCAACTTCCGCCTGGACACGCTGCATGATTTTTTGTGTAGTCATTAGCTCCATGAGCGTTAAAAAAATCCTTTCGGAAATAGCAATACCGCTGTGTGTGATAAACTCGTGATCCATTCCTGGGTAGCAAAGTCTCGAAATAAGTAAGGTACTTAATAACCCGCTTGTCGAGCAATGAGATTATCTGCACGAAGTACCAGATCACATGCATTTGGCGACCATTTCGACTATATACACGAGAGAGACTAATCGTGCGAAGCATCGGCTATCGCTTAAACACGGAGAAGGTCGATACCCAAGCTGTATCTTCTGGTTACAAACCACTAAAAACGGCCTTACTTAATGTGTAGTAAATTGGCTGTGGACATCATCAGAAAACTACATTCCCTAATATTCGCCACAAATCACCCAAACTACCAGATAGCCTGGCCTTTTCGCTCAAATATATAAAAAATCAACATACATTCCCCAGCATTTTTTCCAGTGTACCACGGTGAGAGATAAGGTCATCCTGCCCGACATTATTATGGCAAATTTTGTAGGTCGCTAATCAAACTGAAACATATTTTTTTCTATGAAAATTTGGAAAGGTTTTGATATTTTTGAGAGCCAAATATTACAGAAACATTTTAAAATACATCACAAACCATTTTTAGTCCAGTCAGATAATGGCCAATCAATGTTCTCCGGAAGTCAAGCCCTGAAAATAATCATAGACCCCAAAAATTCAATGGTGGTTTGCGACCTTTTGGATGGTGTAGGGTACCCAAATGAACCACAGGATCACGAGTGAAGTCATTCACCGGGGCCAGTGATGGGAATGCTTAAGGGCTACTCTAATAAACCCCTATAACCATTATGACAAAAATACTCGGAGAAACACAGGAGTAAATGGATGTCGTTAGCGTTTTTGTCCCAGAAAACGATCAAGAATACGCAATTGACTTTTAAAAAGTGAACATCAAGACTGCAAAAATGGAAATGAGACCTTTACAAAGTAATACCGTGTTGTGTATCACCGACATCTATACTAATTCAAGCCAGAAGCCTTCGCTGTTTCACTCCTTTATTTCATTTCGTGGTATTTTCTGCTTTTAATCCTCTATCACACCGTGGACTGTGATTGTAGCACTGCAAATGCATGTTAGCTCAATATACGGAACTTGATAAATCCTGAATATTTAGATGGTTATTAAACTGCTGTGGGCTTATTAAGTGAATTGTGTACTAAAATAAAAACCCGAAGTCCTCGTACTCGGTTCTAGCGCACATATATCAGAAAACACAGAGGGGAAAATGAGGAAGAAATGAACCCAGCTTCTATGTTGAACGACTTGCATATATTGATAATATAAAGGAAGATAATTTTCATTACCTCATTTTGAATTCAATCACTCCTCTTATCTTTCCAGGGTTATGAATGATGACATCAATTCAGCGCCATGCGGAAGAGGGAAGTAAGATGATAAAAGCGTATAAAATGTAAACGCTTTTTTTAAATTCGATGAATCCGATCATACGGCGTTCAATTAACCAGTGAACAAATACTAACGGTGCTGTATGCTCACAACCAGGGGTCAACGACGATGCTGTGTTCTACACAACCAAACATCAACGGTGCTGTTTTCTTCACAACCAAACATCAACGGTGCTGTTTTCATAACCCAGCATCAACGGTGCTGTATTATTCAACATCAAGGGTATTGTATTCTTCATAACCAAACATCAACCATGCTCTATTCTTCATAACCAAACATCAACGGTGCTTTATTCTCCACAACCAAACATCAACGGTGCGATATTCCTCATAACCAAACATCAGCGGGGCAGTATTCTTTATAACGAAACATCAACGGTGCTGTATTCTTCATAAGCAAACATCAACCATGCTGTTTTCGTCATAACCGAACATCATCGGTGCTGTATTCTTCCTAACCCAGCATTAACGGTGCTATGTTCTTCACAACCAAATATCAACGATAGTCTTCTTCATAGCGAAACAGCAAACCTGCTGTATTCTTCACTACCAAATATATTTGAAGTGCTGTATTCTATAGCCAAACATCAAAGGTGCTGTATTCTTCATAACTATTCTGTACGAATTTTTTATATCTCTCAAGTATTGTTAATAAATTGTCAATTCTATTTTACATTGGACATTCATTTTTCTTAACTGGTGCAGGCATATATTCGCGGTCACTATACACGCTTAAAACTAAGTGTCGAAATTTCGTGTAACAAGCGGACATCAAGGTGCTGTATATATTATAAGTTGATATACTAGGTGTTGTTTTCAGCCAGATACACTAGAAACTACATGAGCTGCAATTTGTGGATAAGCGGAATCAAAAATTTGTGTATTAATGGGAAATTAGCTGTGATAAATTTCGAACAATATAAGGGTTTATTATGAAAGGCAATCCTTTTCTGAATATAAACTCTCATTGAACCATACTGATCACGCAAATCATATAGTTTTATCCATCGGAGATTCTTATCGAAAGGTTTACCGTATATACAGTGTTGGGTGTATGCGGCTTTTGTATTATTACACACGTGTATAACTTTTTGAGGATTTCGCACATGCGAAAAACTAAAAAATCCCGTTAGAACTGGGAGAACATATTAATGGGTTATTTGCACTTTAATTCAAGTTAATCCTGAACAACGCTGTCTGGCATCGATGGCAGCGGGCGGTGCTCCGACACTTGTCGGGTCTCATGAGCCACGGTTCCTCATTCGGCGCTCTCCGCTATCTCTTTAATCCAGACTATATTTTGAATCGATGATAACAGGTATATTTTCGAACTGAAGTTGCCGCTAAAATTGTCATAAATTTGAGCTTATTGGTCCTTTCTTGGAATTGTAGGAATGTTTTATCCATATTATCATATTCACACCAGCTATCAATAGTTGAAACACCCGGTCCATGTTATAAATATAGGGAAGAGATCATGAGAACGAACCGGACCTCATGTGATGGCCCAAGTGCTGTGCACCTGTCGTCGCCACCAAGGTCAGACATTATTGTCCAATGATTAATGTGGAAAGGGCGGATTAATTGTAATTTCAGACGGAAGACAGAACGCCAGACTGCAGATGTCCATTACCCCCGAAGTTTTCACCCTTTAAACTGTAACTTTTGATAAATTTTCCTCCAGCTCGGATAAATTTCGTGTAAGTGCTCGTGTAAGCAAAATACAACCCAAAACGTTAAAGAAATGAATTCGACAATCTGATTAACTTCTGGTGTTTATAGATTGATGTTTTCGGTAATTAACAGGAGTTGGACTATTTTTGCACATTTTCTTTCCAGTTCGTGTGCTCGCCTAAGCGGATCTGTTACAAAAGCTTAGGTTTGAAATTTGTAGGGGTTGTTCAACCACAACAAGCGAAATATAGTCCATAAGCGGAAAGTTTTGATCACGCGAACAACCACAGCTTGGCGTTCTATCCTCCGAACGCCAGGCTGTTGCAAAGGCCTAAAAAAATCCTAATACTGTATACAATGATATAGGAAATAGCATTTGGAAAACTCATTTAAGAGACTTGTACAGTCACGTCTGTGTTCTGTACTGTGTCATACTGACTTAACACTCGTGTTCGCGTGTCAAAGACCATAAACAACGCGTGGATACACACGGGGAGTATAGTCATAACTGTGAATTTATCAGTTTACGGCTTTCCTAAATTTTTGTAAGATATCAAATATGTTATATAACAAAAATATGTTAGGCGTATATCTGATTTTGTAATGTGTCGGTTCCTTATCTATACGTCAGTGTATATGTGTCAGAGGAAACAATTTACGATGTGATGCTATTTTTTATATGCATACATGTATACGTAATTCAGTTGTCGGACAGCGTAACATATGCAGGCCATAAACAGTGATATAATTTCACACGATCTACATAAAAAAACTGTTAGTCGCCTCAGTTATGTGTTGATGAATCTGAGGAAATGTACACCAAGTTGTATTTAATTAATTCGTCTTAGTAAGATCAAGGCACCGGCATAGTGACATACTATAGGGGCCGTGGTAGGGAACATGTTTTAAGTCGTATTTTTCACGATGTCAACCCTGTGTGAAGGATATTGAAGACAAAAACACTAAAAATTTGTTTACGACATGTAAAGAATAGAATAGTAAGTTTAACATAAGAAGTATTTCCGGTGACTGGAGAAACGTTTATTTCTGACAGGGAAGCCTTTGTAAAAGTTGAGGGGCATTTCGGTCCGTGTAACCTTGCACAGTTCAATTTTCGTTTTTCGTTTTTGGTTTCTCAAAATCAAAAATTGAAATTTGACCATCAATTTTCAATTTTCGTTTTTTGTTTCTGTAATCTCAAAATCAAAAATTGAAATTTGACTGTCAATTTTCAATTTTCGTATTTTGTTTCTGTAATCTCAAAATCAAAAATTGAAATTTGACCGTCAATTTTCAATTTTCGTTTTTTGTTTTTGTGTTCTCAAATCAAAAATTGAAAATTGACTGTCAATTTTCAATTTTTGATTCTGGGATTACAAAAACAAAAAACGAAAATTGATATTTGACAGTCAACTTTCAATTTTCGTTTTTCGTTTTGCTTCACGCAAAAATGAAAATCAAATATTGAAAATTGCCTCCACTTGTCCGTTTTTCTTTTTCTTTTTTTTTTTTTGATTTTAACTTTGACGTATCAATGTTAAGTTCGTATGTGGACGGGTTATGATGTCACTTCCAGTACGAGGAGTAGAATAGAAAACGCAAATCATGTCGTATAAGAGGTGTGGAGCGTGAGAGGCATGTGGCCACCCAGGCCACCCTCGGGAGCCAGTGTATTGATATATTTGTTACTGTATCTATACAATGCCTTAGTTAGTTGCACACGGGGTATCCTCTAAATCAAACCAATTATTGAACAGGTTCAGCTAGCTCATTACGCCAATCCACTAGCTGGACGCTTTGAGATGTGACATCGCTGGCATAACTTTGATGTCAGGCTGAAATCGACATCGAGAGTCAAGGCAAGAACCGCCGGTTTGGGATACCGACATGCTAATTCAAAATAACCTCGGGGGATGAAATGTTTGAGATTGCGGCAACGACTCAAGAACTCACTCGAACCACCAAAAATGTCCAGGTAAACTCTGTGCGGGGATTCACGATTTACCTGGACTTGTGAAGATGCACCAGACAGGTCTGGATATGTGGCATCCCGCTGTTCTCATTGGTTATTGGCACTGAGGCCTGAGCCAATCAGGACGTAGTCTTAGATTTTCTCATTTCTAAAAATAGATGTTTAGAGCGCTATAAAAGCGAACAGCATTCGTGCATACAACCGCTATTTGTTATTGATTTGAAATATATAGTATTTATAAAGATATCAACAAAGATTTAATACCAATAAGAGTAAGCATCGCGGTGATGGACCGCGAAATCCGTACATGGCAAGCGGCCCGTAAACCACCATTTCAAACAAGCACACAATCGCCACGTTTGATGTCAGACGTCTGAATGATTCAACGCTTCAGGTCCAATCTTCATTCTCTATTTGTGGGACCTGGATCGTTGGAGCGTTCAGATGCACTTCAACGTTCAGCGTCAAAAACGCTTCAACGCTTTAAGTGCGGGTGTCAAACGCTTCAACGCATCGACGCGGGAAGTTCCTTTGGGGGTTATGATTAGGGTACCCACGTATTTATTATACTGCCCTACTTTAATGAAACTCCCATGTGTATCAACCCCGTTGTTCTCCATATAATGCTATAATGCATATAATACACTTGCTGCACGAATGCCTACTCGCTTCTGCACATGCGCAGTTGGCCCATTATATTCTAGCTCGAATGCCTGGCTCCAGGGATCTATAGTGTAGTGAAACTCCCACATCTTTCCCCTTACTGGTTTTCTATATTATGCTCCACACCTGCCTAAACAATCCAATTTGCGCTTTCCATACTACTTTGCGGACCGAAAGTGACACATTAAGTCTTGCGCGTGCGCAGTTAACATTGACGAGTGAAAGTTAAAATCAAAAAACGAAAAACGGACATGTCGAGGCAATTTTCAATATTTGATTTTCATTTTTGCGCGAAGTAAAACGAAAAACGAAATTGACGGTCAAATTTCAATTTTTGATTTTGAGAAACCGAAAACGAAAAACGAAAATTGAGAATTGACGGTCAAATTTCAATTTTTGATTTTTAGAAACTAAAAACAAAAAAACGAAAATTGAATTGTGCAAGGTTACACGGACCCATTTCCACTTACAGTGGCTCATAGAACGCCAGACTTTTTTAAATAGGATTTTTTTTCATCACATTTTCTATTAATTTTTCTTAGCGTTTTCTTAGCGTTTTGTCTAGTTTTCGCCTATTTTCTACAAACAGTTCCAGTTTATCACAGAATTACTTCAGATTTCTGTCATTTTTATTAGTGTCTTCACAATTTCTTCATATTTATTTTCACTGAAACCCCGATAAAATTCTTGGAACGTTTTCACCGTGGTAGAAAGGTGCAAAGGTTTCTGACGCGGTTGAAACGCGGTAAGAACTTTTCAACTGTGGTGGAAACATTTCAACCGCGGTGGTAATCTTTCTACCTCGGTGAAAACCTTCCACCGCGGTGTAAACATTTTAAAGAATTTAGTTTAGTTTTCGGTGAAAAAAAAGATGAAGAGATTGCGACGACTGTACTATAGGAATACGAGAAATCTGAAGTAATTTTGTTAGAAACAAAAAAATGTTTGTAGAAAATAGACGAAAAAATAAAGAAAACCTCCAAAAACCCCAAAAAACTATAAACTATATATATATCCCTATAGGCCACCGTATCCGCCCCATTTCAGGCCATACATGTTTCTCAATGTTTTACATAACGTCTTACTCAGCTTCCGAGTCTTTTTTCGCTTTCCTCAAATATCGTATTCTCTCCTCAACTTGTTCATTTCTCCATTTTCAAGTTTCTTCAATTTTTCTCGTCTTTTTTTTATATATGAAAACAAGCTGAGTAGCCAGCAGGTCCTCTGCCAAGTAGCCTGTTTGAGTGCGTACAGCATATACATTTTGTACCCTTCCAATATCTCCATGAATATAACTTGGAAAGTGGATATGTGTATGTGGAAAGAGACGTTTGTCTGGAATTGTTGAGACAAGTTGAGGAGGGTTGAGAAGCAGTAATGGGTAGTGTAACGCTGGAATGTAAGTCTGTGGTTGTATATGGATTCGTGGACGGTGAGGTTTATACATCGGTGGCTGGAATAGATATCAAGATTATCGCGTTCACAACACAGATGGGTACAATATCGGTGAGTGAATTCCAAGATGGCCAATGGCAGCCATACTGGATAACATACTACCTCAATAAAAATCAATACCAATGATGTGAAGCACTTTCTCAAGTTTGAAGTCAATCGGACGAATTTTTCTCAAGATACCGCGTTCACAAGAAGATGCAGGACGAGATCCAAGATGGTCAGTGGTAGCCATCTTGGATTACATATTACCTTAATGAAAATCAATACCAATGGCCGTCCAACTGATGTGAAGCACCTCCAGTTTGAAGTCAATCGAACGAATTGTTCTCACGATACCACGTTCACAAGATGCGAGATGGACGGAATCCAAGATGGTCAATGGCAGTCATCTTGGATTACGTACCGTGAAGAACCTTCTCAAGTTTGAAGTCAATCGGACCAATTGTTCTCAAGAGACCGCGTTCACAAGATGCAGGACTGACGAAATCCAAGATGGTCAATGGCAGCCATCTTGGATTACACACTACCTCAATGAAAATTAATACCAATGGTCATCTAACTGATGTGAAGCACCTTCTCAAGTTTGAAGTCAATCGGACGATTTTTTTTCAAGATACCGCGTTCACAAGAAGAATCAGGACGGAATCCACGATGGTCAATGGCAGCCATCTTGGATTACATACTACCTCAATGAAAATCTATACCAATGGCCATCTAACTGATGTGAAGCACCTCAAGTTTGAAGTCAATCGAACGAATTGTTCTCATGATACCACGTTCACAAGATGCGAGATGGAGGAATCCAAGATGGTCAATGGCAGTCATCTTGGATTACGTACCGTGAAGCACCTTCTCAAGCTTGAAGCCAAGCGGATCAATTGTTCTCAAAAGACCGCGTTCACAAGATACAGGACTGACGGAATCCAAGATGGTCAATGGCAGCCATCTTGGATTACACACTACCTCAATGAAAATCAATACCAATGGCCGTCTAACTGAAGTGAAGCACCTTCTGAAGTTTGAAGTCAATCGGATGAATTGTTCTCACGATATCGCGTTCACTAAATGTGGGACGGACGGAATCCAAGAAGGTCTATGGCAGCCATGTTGGATTACGTACCTCAGTGAAAATCAATACAAATGGCCATCTAACTGATTTGAAGCATCAGCTCGAGTTTGAAGTCAATTGGTCAAATTGTCATCAAGATATCGCGTTCACGAGATGCGAGACGGACGGAATCCAATATGGTCAATGGCAGCCATCTTGGATTACGTACCTCAGTGAAAATCAATACCAATGACCATCTAACTGAAGTGAAGCACCTTCTCAAGTTTGAAGTCGATTGGACGAATTGTTCTCGAGATATCGCGTTCACAAGATGTGGGACGGACAGAATCCAATATGGTCAATGGCAGCCATCTTGGATTACGTACCTCAGTGAAAATCAATATCAATGGCCGTTTAATTGATGTGAAGCACGTTCTCAAGTTTGAAGTCGACTGGTCAAATTGTTCTCGAGATATGGCGTTCACAAGATGTGAGACTGACGGACGGACGGACGGCTAGCATTTCCAGGTCCTCCCACCACTTCGTGGCGGAGGACAAAAAGTGTATGTCCCATACGAGCCACCGTACATTATGATGTTAAACCAGATAAGTGAGTATTGCGATTTAACAATGCAGAAGGTGCGGGATGTCATCTTTGTATTACGTGTGACGAGATTTACCATTTCTCCAAATTTGAACAGCTGCTCATATCGCAATTTTCTCCACGTGTTCAGAATTAACTCAAACATACATGTAGCAATAAATCAGGCAATATATTCCATGATATCTAATCATCAACAAGATCACGCGGAAGAGACTCAGGCAGTTGCATTCCCACATTGGACTGGTCGGTTATACGTATCAAATATTATCAGTTAATAACTTGCCTTGAGTCACATATGCCGTTAACGATGATATCGTTATAATTCCTAGACAAAACTATTTCGAGTAACTTGCATCTTTTTATCCAGGATAAAGCCTCGCGCGTTAATGGTGTAAGAATTTTGCACCGCTCCTGTGTAAACCGTGATGCGCCTCACGTGAGGCACACCACATGATATAGGATGTGTTTCCGCTCACATAGCCCTAGTTCTGATGCGTAACTTCGCATCAAATTAAGTATAAGATTATTTTGCTCTTAAATTTAGAGGACTATACCCGCATATGCATCAATTCCATCCACAAATTTAGAGGACTATACCCGCATATGCATAAATTCCATCCACCCATGATTCTCTGTTAACATTAGATAACAGTTACATAATAGTTACATTAAAATGCTAAATGTGCCGAGGTCTCAGAATGGATTTGTTGTGGTCACAATAAAAATGGACTCCAACACTGATGACTTTTTATCCCACTTTAAGCCCATGATGCATCCATGTTAATTAAATAGCATGTGTTCAATTATCATAAAATCCGCCATCGCTTATGTAACACATTAATTAAATTGCTAACGCTAGCTTGGCTAAGTCCTCCATGTTACCGGACACACCAAATTAAAACTCAATTACCTTCCTCTTCCGTCTGTATTAGTGTTGGCAATTATATTCATGTCGTGTTACATAGACGATGCCAGATTTCACTATAAGTGAACATCGATCGTTGAGTGGAAATGGAGGGAGATGGCAAATGTAATTCAAATGTATTGTTTTCCACACCTGCCATTTAATTGTCATGGATGTACCAATACATTTCTCATGGACGTACATTGTATCATGGGAGAGACGAACATTGTATCATGGTAGTATTGTAGTATTGTTTATCAGACCTAAAGATACTGCAAAAGACTGCGATATCTAATTATCTTGAATTCCAGCTAATTACATCACAGAATTCATTTGCATTTAAGGATATTTGTGCATTTTCTTCGACCGCCCATACTCCAGGAACTACTGGGATTTTTGTGATATTTCATGCATCAAACTACATTTTATTTTACCTTTCAATGTCTCATCAAGTTGAAAATAATATTAGTGAGTATAA
The DNA here is from genome assembly GCA_036873755.1 of Hanleya hanleyi. Classification (NCBI taxonomy): domain Eukaryota; kingdom Metazoa; phylum Mollusca; class Polyplacophora; order Lepidopleurida; family Hanleyidae; genus Hanleya; species Hanleya hanleyi. The sequence continues at coordinate 258,967 of JAVTVY010052509.1, forward strand.
TCTGGTATATGAGAGTGTCTGAATTTTATCACTTTGATAAATTAAGATATATTGTCAACACAAATGAATGGCGAGTTTTTCTTTATATCTTAAGGAAAAGAGCGTATGCATTCGGAAACAGCTAATAGCAGTTTCCATTGAGAGTTCAACTTCCAATTCAACTCGGAGTACTAATAATTTCAGTTGGCGCCGGGACGAGGAACAGGTCAATGTTTAGAAATAAACGCTCCCCATCTTTCATGTTGCTGATTTAAAAGCTGAAACGAAAACCTGGATTTGCGTGTTCAACCACAGCTCTCGATAGATCAAGATCAAGCTTCTGTTCCGTCTCTCTTTGTAACAAGAGGGCGACAGGTGATCGGTATATGTAAATATCATCTTCTCATCTATAGCTTGTTTTATCAGATTTATATTTATTGTCCAGAAACCATTATGATATTCGATTAACAGCAATAGAATTCAGATATACCCATATACCGACATCCCTAAATCGTGCGGTGGAGAAGCTTTGTGATTGGTCAATATCAGGAACACGGAAACGGGTGTGTTGATCTCAGATCTACATGAGCGACGAGTAAAGATGGGGAGCGGTCTTGTGGATCTGGTTTTAATCACATTTTTGGTTATTGCACAATAGCACTAAAAAGACTATTATTATATCAGGAAACGTTCAACTTCTTTCGGTGTCCAGGTTCTTGACGTGTTTATTATCTGGATTAATTCTCAGACAGGGACAGTATCTCCTAGATGATGTTTAGTCCTATTACACCTTGAACCAGGAGCCGTTGGCAAGTCGTGGGTTACTGCGTAGTTCGCTATTTGTCGTGTCGAGGTGACACTAAAGATCAGTCGTTCTACTTCCATCCAGATATGCATAACTTGAAAATAAATCGATTTATATCTCGACAGCGGCCTGCTCAGACATTGACCCGGGTTCAGCGAGTCGGTGCCACGGCACGTCGATTACCTTTATGAACTAGGTAGACTGGTCAATATATTGTTACCTAACTACAAGCTTCTCGTTGTCAAGGCTGTTGGAGATGCTCGCCTGTCCATGTGAAATTAAATAAAACGTTCACTGATAGAACGGGGAACTTCTCAATGGATTATTAATGTTGGACATACAAAATACCATTTATCCAATCAAATTCTGTGAATGACACTTCCTGTTTGTCAATTTTGGTTGAGTGAACCTATCAACTGACATAACAGCATTCCTATTGCGCAAGCCTCCCATTGTGATATGATAATGATACTGATGGGCTGGGGAAGTCCTGACATCAGATAAATATATACTAATTTATAATGAAATTATTTAGTGGAAAATAGCATAAATAAAAAAATATAAAATAATCTGACAGAAAATTCGACCAAGAATGAATTTTTTATATGACGTCATACAGACATCATCAAAGCGGCTATCTTGGATTTTATTACATTTTCTGGTAGAGTTGACTCCGTGATAAAAGGTGGAAAGTTTCTGCTCCCTAGCCCAATGACTGAAAAATATATTTAGGAGGCTGAAATCGTCCCGCTCCAAGCTTGGGCAGGCCTCAAATTGGTCAGGCCAGGTACAGTTATCATGAACAAAATTAGAGTGTTGGATGCGAGTCGATCTAGCTTATCTAACAAGAATGATTTATATATATATATATATATATATATTCGAGAGTTGGGCGCCATGTGGCTATTTGTATCCAAAAGTCACAAGTCATATATGTCATAAGTCATATTTGGCGGATTGGTGTGTGAGTGGCTGGGGCGAGGGATTAATTTTCTGGTCGTAAATAGCAGAACTCGTCCACAGCGAGAAAATTCGACAAAAAACGAGTGAATTTACCTCAGACTTTCCACCCGTTTCTGTTGGCACCGGCACGGGGAACAAGGGGCGGTGTTTTCGTTTTGGTCATAGATCTTACAGTATGTCCAGGAAAGTGGGCCAAATGTTTTTCTGCTTTTAAGGAGGTTTTCAGGAAGTTGGAACGATCCTTGAGGAGATTGCCCGGGTTGAACAGTTTGGTACATAACAGTATTGTGCCTTTTGTGATGGTAGCAGCTCTCTCTTTGTTTTGAGGAGATATGTAGATATTTTCCGCTTAAAGGAGTGCTTACCTTATTTTTTTATAATCTGGAATTATCTATAAAATCAGCAGTCGTATTCTTAATGTCGTTATAAAAAATTATGTTAATATTATGCGAAATGCACAAAATATTCAAGATTTGTTGCTCGCCACGAAGTGCTCTGGGCGTCACCATATCGCGCCACTGAGTGACGTTTTTAGCGGAAGTGGTGTACTCAACTAAAAACATAACACAACGTCATGGAAATTTAAGATTGATCGTGACGGTAATTCTTGAGACAGAATCCAATTAATCCATGCTTAGCCTAGTTGATTTTAGTAGTTCGACGAGAATCTTGAAATTGTTGACGAACTCACTGAAGCCTTTCAATCGAATCACTGGACAAATGCCGAGGACTCACTTTTCCTTCTCCGATCAGCCTCAAATCTTGCTCAGCTTGAACCGGGCAGGTCTCAGCTAAAAAAGTTTGAAAACAATTCTTCAAGTGGTCGAGATAACCTAAACCAATTTTCTTTTAAATATTACCCCAGTTGGATTTGCCAAGACACTTTTTCTCCAGATTAAATCACGGACTCCGAATAGTTCAGGTGTCCGTTGAGGTGACGTTCCAGGATCACACTCCCGGCTTCCCGCAGCAAACATGGCGGCGCTCACGTCGACCTCGAAGCCGAAAAAAGGCCACGCAAATTGTAATAAAAGTAATAGCTTGTCGCCCTCAACGGCAGTAGAATAATTGGTAAAATAGCTTAAGTGTCTAACCTTTGCAATAGGAACCCATTTAAATAGGGTAAAGTAATCCTTTCAATTTTTCCAACCATTGGTGACCAAAGAGCAGAGCTCATTGTCTATTTCCAACTACAAAGAAGAATGTCTGGGGGGGTGGGTGAAATTGGCCTGGATTCAGTGATTTTTCAATAAGACATTGATCTAGTTTTCTAGGTACAATCGCGCCTATCACCGCAGTATCGAGAGACCCCATCAAATATAAGCGTCTAGCCCGGCATTCAACATTCAGCCGTCGTCCATTAAAGTCACCAAGCGCAACGAAGCCCAGGTCCGAATCGTCCTGTACCCCGGACAACCCCTGCAACGCCCATATCCATATAAATTCCAGTGTGGCGATTGAGTGCGGACCATTAAAATAAAGTGAAAATTAAACATTCGTAACTTTCCATCTGGGGCGACGAACAATTTGTGATTACATGGCGCCTACTTCGTCAACCCAGGGTGTTTTAACTGGTAGATCTTCAAGGGGAAGCACGTTTTACGACGTGGAGATACAGCCCGAATGACGCCAGATCAAGACGTATCACCTCGTGAAGTAACAAGGCTGACCCAGTCCGTGTAATTCGTGGGTAGATCCTCTCAAACCAGATGAAACGGATATCGCCCACGCCCTGTTGTGACGTGTAGACGTTCTTTTGCTTCGACCCCCACCCCCGACTGAGCATCAGCTGAGCCTCGACAAGAAAGGTAACTTGTGGTTGGAAATCCACTTCGTGAGATCCCACCCCTCCCCCCAGCGCTATATTTGCTACGCCGAGTCATATGAATAGGTTCATACGCCCCCTAGTCCCGGGTTAAGCGGAATCAGGCACAAGTTAGGAAACATAACGACATAGGTCTTGCAAGCGACGCTCGCATTTTGCTATCAACATGCGATATGTATCGTTTTGAGAAACTTAAGAGTATAGTCATTCACCAGCACATCCGTGCTCGTCGAGGATTCTCTCCAGACATCTGGACGATAGTGGGCATGGGACAGAGATGGTACAGATAAAACCGGCAGTACTCTCCGCAAATGATACCGCTCAGACCTATTTCAACACCACGTCTTCATGCCTTCGCCCATAAAGGTCGTGAGACCTGGATGAATCGTTGGTGAATCGTATGGATCAAAGTACTCCCTGTCCTCTTCTGTCAAGTACACGGTGACCCAATGTTCGTCCCTGTCCTCTTCTGTCAAGTACACGGTGACCCAATGTTCGTCCCTGTCCTCTTCTGTCAAGTACACGGTGACCCAATGTTCGTCCCTGTCCTCTTCTGTCAAGTACACGGTGACCCAATGTTCGTCCCTGTCCTCTTCTGTCAAGTACGCGGTGACCCAATGTTCGTCCCTGTCCTCTTCTGTCAAGTACACGGTGACCCAATGTTCGTCCCTGTCCTCTTCTGTCAAGTACACGCTTAAAACTAAAGTGTTGAAACTTACTCGTAAAGTGTTGAAATAACCCTTTAAGTGTGTCCACAGGGACAACACTTAAAGAGCAGTCCCTGTGGACACACTTAAAGGGTTATTTCAACACTTTACGAGTAAGTTTCAACACTTTAGTTTTAAGCGTGTACACGGTGACCCAATGTTCGTCCCTGTCCTCTTCTGTCAAGTACACGGTGACCCAATGTTCGTCCCTGTCCTCTTCTGTCAAGTACACGGTGACCCAATGTTCGTCCCTGTCCTCTTCTGTCAAGTACACGGTGACCCAATGTTCGCCGGGACGATCAATCGGCTAGATGGTGAGGATGTACGCGACAGGGTATGTACGGTCCATTGATAAAACGTCCCGGGCAAATAGCCCTTGAAAGACGGTCCGTGTCGAATCGTTCTCCAGCTCGGCTAAGATCTGGTCCGTATCCATGTAAGGTGGAATAG